>JAFMOD010000391.1:276499-320252 GCA_019802435.1 Corydoras maculifer
GGGGCTGAATAATTTTGCACATCGCACTTTTCAGTTTTTTATTTGTAAAAAAATTGTTGATTCATGTATAACTTTCATTCCACTTCACAATTGTATACCACTTTGTGTTGGTCTTTCACATTAAATTCCAGTGAAATATATTTATGTTTGTGGTTGTAATGTGACAAAATATGGAAAAGTTCAAGGGGTATGAATACTTTTGCAACCCACTGTAAACTTCTAATTCTTAGCAGTAATTTTAAGTATGCGAGTATGTAGTATCCAACCTCAGAGGAGATGGGTTAGGTCTAATACAAACGTCAATTGACATATGGCCACATCACTGTAAAAGCTCAATTAAAATCATATGGCTATTTGCTATTTTATGTTTATTCTTGTGATTGAATCCTACAGTTGATCTTGTACTTTTTGATTTTTTTTTCCCAGCTTGATCATGTGATTTCACTTTATTACGTCATGGGATAGAACAGTGTGCTGCAGATGCTTCCTTTTAGATGACATTCAATTCGGCGGGTATATATAAAACACCAGCATTTTTATAGTTTATTTAACTTTATTATAGGATTATTATATAAAACTTTATGGGTGCAAATTTGAGGCGGCACGGTGGAGTAGTACTTTGCACGTTCACCTCTCAGTGCTGGCGATCCAGGTTCAAATCCCAATAAGGGTGGAGTTTTTATGTTCTCCGGTTATCTCAAAAAGTTGAAAAAAAACATGGATTCAATTTAAATTAACTGCTTGTAATTGCCCCCACATAGTCTCTACGTCTGTGTGAGTGAGTGTGTGCCCAGCGATATATTGGTACCCTGTCCTACACCTGAAACATTCTCCCCTGGATGGGTATGGGGAACCCCCCCCCCACCCACGACCCTAATATAGGATAAAGCGGAAGATAATGAATGAATGACTAAATAGTGCAAATTCGAGTGGAACTGGTAGATCATTTTACGTCTTGTATGTAAAATAAAAATAAACATAGCTGGATCTCAGCTTATATTTGTTGTATAGAGTACAAAATAAAAGCTGGGCTGAAAAAACACATGGAATGAATGTGCTGTTAAACATGTTCAAGTCACATGTGATTTTCCTCATGTGTTCTCATTACACAATTGGCAGCCCCCTCAGAATCCAGGCAGAACTCTCAATCACTCCACATGAACTCTCAATCACTCCACATGATGCTTTATTTTTAATCCCTTAGTCATCCCCTTTACACTACAACTGTAGAAATGTAAACAAGCAAGAGCAAATTATTTTATATATATATATATATATACACACACAGGTATATATATATACACACACACACACACTCCTACAATTAATTCCAATCTATGTATAAACAGCATAGACAGCAACACATTATACTTACAAGAACTTTTGACATTTAATTCTCAGTTGGTCCAGCACTTTAATGCTATGGCAGCTTCCACTCCTCTAAAAAAGGCTTACTACAAGACTTTGTAGGGACACTAAGGCATTCATCTAATTTGTAAGGTCATTCAAAGGGGCCTGGCTCAGAATCTTAGCTCTAGTTTATTCAATCATTTATTACCTTATAATTTAAATAAAATGGATAAATGTATTATTTATTAGGGTGGCATGGTGGCTTAATGGTTAGCACGTGGATTCCTGGTTCGAATCCCAATCTGGGTGGAGTTTGCATGTTCTCGCCGTGTCTGTGTGGGTTTCCTCCGGGTTCTCCAGTTTCCTTCCACAGTCCAAAAACATGGATCAAGGTCAATTGAATTTTCAAATTACCCCATATAGAGTGTGTTTGTGTGTGTGCCAAGCGATAGATTGGCGGCCTGTGCTGGGTGTATCTGCCCAGCGCCTGAAATGTTCTCCCCTGGATGGGCATGGGCAAACCTCACCGCGACCCTAGGAGAGGATAAAGCAGAAGATAATGGATGGATGGATATTATTTATTATTCCTTAATCCTATACCTTCTCCATGCCCATACAAGGAAGAAAATTTCAGATGCTGGGCAGCTACACCCAGGACAGGACGCTAATTAATTATTGGGCAAGTTCTAGTTTATCCCAAAGGCATTCAACGTGGATGAAATCAGGGTTCTGTTCAGATCAGTCAAATTCTACCACACCAAACTTACCCAACCATGTTCACTGCAATAAAATGAAATCTTAAGCCAGAAAATCATAAAAAACGTGTTAAGAATCTTGTTTTTGACTTTTTTTGGCTCACTATACTGGCAGATCATTTTACTTGAAACGTACATTTGGGTTTATTTTTCTTATTTTTTCAGATGGAAGCAAACAGTTGTCCAAAATGAAACATCGAGTCCTTTGTTTTGATTATCTGTTGTAATTAGAGTGAATATTAAACTTAAATTCAAATATTACGTGGCATATTCTCATTGTTTTACCTATAGTCCAGCCTTCCATCATCTTCCGCTTTATCCTATATTAGCCCATCCAGGGGAGAACGTTTCGGGTACTGGCCAGATACACCCAGGACAGGGAGCCAATCTATTACTGGGCACACACTCACTCACACAGACATAGAGACTATGTGGGGGCAATTACGAGCAGTTAATTTACCTTGAATCCATGTTTTTAAACTTTTTGAGGTAACCGGAGAACATAAAAACTCCACCCTTATTGGGATTTGAACCTGGATCTCCAGCACTGAGAGATAAACATGCGCTGGCCAGATACACCCAGGACAGGGAGCCAATCTATTGCTGGGCACACACTCACTCACACAGACACATACACACTCTATATGGGGCAATCTGGAGAACTCAATTGACTTGATCCATATTTTGGACTGTGGGAGGAAACCGGAGAACCCGGAGGAAACTCACGCGGACACAGTGAGACCATGGAAACTTCTCCCAGATGGGGATTCGAACCGGGAATCCCTAGTGCTGAGAGGCAAACGTGCGAACCACTAGTCAATATTATAGGCGGATGAATGATGGATGGGGCTCACCTAGGGTCTTGACAGCTATTTGGCGGGTGAGCGGTGGTGGCAGGTTGATGCACACCAGATCCACATCCTGATGCAGGAGCACTTCATCGATGCGACTGGTGTAAAAGGGCACGTCCATCTCCTTGGCCAGTTCCTCGGCCTCCTCCTGAGTGCGACCCCACAGCGCCTCCACCGAGAATCCCTCACTCTTCAGCAGCGGGATGATCACCCGCGCCGTCAGACTCGTTCCAAACACACCGACCCCGGGCAGCATGGCGACTCCAGCTCTCTACCGATTCACCCGGGCGACATGCATGGTGCACTGCTGCAGAAAGCGGGCTCGGGGTGGAAACGTCTCTCTCACTCGGCTGTCTCTCTATGTCTCTCTCTCCGGCATCAGGTCGGCCATCCACCTGCACTGCGCTCCCCGATGCTGCCGCCGCCGCTTCCTCGCATTGTCACTACCACCTTCCCCTCCCGTTCTCATTACTTACCAACGTCCATCACACGAGCGATACGGCTTTAATTTAGCATCGTTTCTTCCACACAGAAGCGCGCATTCTGTTGGTTTCCGCGATGCTGCTTTTCTGTTATAAACGCCCCGCTATTTCCTTTACGCCACGGTGTGTTTAATTAACGCATGCGCAAACGATAGCAAACAAATCATATTTAAGAGAAGGAGACCAGCGCTGCTCTTCCGACATCAGAACTGCGGCCAGTGTAATGCGCGCCTCTCTCTCTCTCTCTCTCTCTCTTTCTCTCTCTCCTCCTCCTTCTCCTCCTCCTCCTCCTGCTCCCTGTTTAACTCATTAACTGCCGGCTACAGTGCAACTAAACGACGAGCTAACGACGGGTTTCTAGTAACAGCTCATCACCGGGTTGCCAGGTCTGTGGAAACAATTTTAAAGAATGAGCAACAAAACGAATTATATATTGTTAATACTACTCTATTCTATTGACTAGTTAGTTGAGTTGGTTAACAATGTATTTTTGTAGTGCAAAGCGTTTTATTGGAATTTCTTCTTCCTCTTCTTTTAGCAGTTACCGTTAGGGGGCGACAAAGCGCTCGAATACTGCTTACTGCGTTATAGGTAAGATGTGGAGGCCCAGGTGGCACAGTTGATTAGTGGTTAGCATTGTTCACCTCTCAGCGCTAGGGATTCCCTGTTCGAATCCCAATCTGGGTGGAGTTTCCATGTTCTCCCCGTGTCCGCGTGGGTTTCCTCCCACAGTCCAACAACATGAATCAAGTCATTTGAATTCTCCAAATTGCCCCATATAGAGTGTGTCTGTGTGTGTGAGTGTGTGCCCAGCAATAGATTGGCACTTTGTCCTGGGTGTATCTGCCCAGCGCCAAAAACGTTCTCCCCTGGATGGGCATTGGGAACCCCACCGCGACCTTAGTAGAGGATAAAGTGAAAGATAATGGATGTGGAAGCCCATTTCCACCACTAAAAGGAAATAAGAGCAAAAGTATCTAAAAATACTGACTTACTAAGGCAGAATTCTGACTTTTAGACTTATCTCAGAATGTATCTCAAAATTAAAACTTCATATTATGTCAAACAGCACATGCACACATACACATGATAAATATGGTATGACTACAAATTAAATATGTAAAGGCACACTATTTAGGACAGCAAGAAAGGCATATAATAATAATTTGCTGCATGCGCAGTTCGATGTGATATGAAGCTAGAATTCTAAGATAATTTTGCCTTTAATTTCTTCTTAGTGGCAGAAATAGGCTTCCATAGCAAGCGAGTTAAAAGAATGTGATAGGTTCAAATTCTCTGGATGATATGCATAGCCAGAGGCAGTTTTAAAGGGTGATGTTCCATGATCCAACTGGAGCTGAGAAAGCAAAATTCCGTAAAGCAAACTTAACAGGTGTGGGTAAACAATAAATACAAAATAAAACTTAAAATGAAATGAACTGATGTTAAAGGAGACATGAGGTCATTTAGCAGACGCTTTTATCCAAAGCGATTAATATATATCCCGACATGATGGTTGGGATCAGAACACAGGGTTTACCATGCAGCCCTGGAGCAATGAGTGTTAAAGGCCTGGCTCAAGGTCCAACATTGACAGCTTTGGTAGGCATAGGAATTTAATGACTGAGCTACTACGCCATTATGCAAAAAGCCAACCGCTCTTCTGGTTACACACTAGGTACTAGATCAAAGTTAATACCTACAATTCAGTGGACCATTTTGAAAGCAGCTAATTGCATTAGATTAGATTAAGCTCAGTTTAACACCTGCTGCCTTTACTTACTCAACCTTTCTAATCTTCTAGGTGTGTGAAAGACAGTACATGTGCGCTGATACATACGCCCTTAATAGCTTGGAAATTTTGGTATTACCGTTCAGTATGTTTCTGGAAATCAAGATGAAGCTGGAGACCCTAAAAAAAGCCCACAGTGGCACAGAAAGAACATGCCCACTGTGCCACCATTTCTCCCGCTCCTAACCTGATTATCAACAAAGTCTATATTGGGAAATGTGAAGCATTTGATTCACCTTGATTTGTTTTTGACTGTGGGGGGAAACCAGAGAACCAGGAGGAAACCCACATGGACACGGGGAGAACATGGAAACCATATACAATATATTCGCACCAATATTTTGTCGCCCAGTACTTTTAATGTGTACTGACAATAAAAAGTTGAATCTAATCTAATTCTCCTTCTCAGGCTTCTGTCACATATGGAATGATAAATTTAATAAATGCCTCTTGAGAGTTTTTAGAAATAGTTTTTTAACAACTAAACACAGCAACATCCATAAAAAAAAACAATGTTTATGTTTTTCATTTGTGTAAATTTAGGATTGCCATGTCCCTGACACGATAATGCATCTTATGGAACTTGGGTTAAAACAACAGACCTGGCAACCTTTAAAGAAACCTGCGCGTTTCCCCAGCAAAAGAGGGCGTTGCTTAATTCATTGACACATAGTGTGGGCTTTAGAATATATTTTACAAATAGAACAAGACAGTATATTCAGTAAAGTATAGGGACAGCTAACCATTACACCTACAGAATCTTTAAAAACATCCTGTTCCAAGTTGGTCGCTCACTTTGTAGCTATAGTTGTTACTTTAATTACATGTTCAGTTATAATGCACCATATATTATAAAGACTCGGTGCAGTGATGGTTAAGGGCCCTGCTTAAACACAAACACTGGCAAATTTGAGGGGATTCAATCTTTCATTCCCAACTCTTTACTCTAATAGTTAGTCTAACACTGCTTTGAGGCCCAGCATTCTAACTTTTGAGAAGGCTTTCTACAAGAATGTGAAGTGTGTCTGAAATCATATTTGAAATCATATAAGGTCAGGACGCATCAAGGGCCAGCAGAGTTTGTCCACACCAAACTGATCCATTATGCTCCTTGACTTTGCTTTTTACAGCAGGTTAGATTCATACTGGAGCAGATGACCTCTCCCCTTAAACTGTTCCCAAAAAGCCAAAAGCAAATAATCGTTCATGCCTAGGACAGCACAGGGGCTTAGTGCCCAACATGCTCTCCTCCCAGCACTGGAGATCCAGGTTTGAATCTCAATCTGGGTGGAGGTTACAGGTTGTCGCCTGTAACCTCCACAGGTTTTCTTCTACCATCCAAAAACATGGATTTAAGGTAAACTGGCAGATCAAAATCTGCCTAGCGCCCAAATGTTCTCACTTGGATGGGCATGTGAACCCCCCGCAACCCTAGTCAACCCAAGACAACAGAGCGATGGATGGTTACGATCTCAATGATTGTTTATATTCAACTGTGGCATTACAGCAGAAACACCTGAATTCAATGATTTGAAATGTGCATCGTATTACCTTTTCCACATAGTGTAACTACAATTAATTCTAGAAACTTTTAATAATCAATCAAATTATTAATGTATTAATCATTCATTCATTCATTCATTATCTTATCCGCTTATCCTCTATTAGGGTCACGGTGGGGTTCCCCATGCCCATCCAGGGGAGAACGTCTCGGGCGCTGGGCAGATAGACCCAGGACAGGGCGCCAATCCATCGCTGGGCACACACTCACTCACACAGACACACTCTAAATGGGGCAATTTTGAGAATTCAATTAACTTGATCCATGTTTTTGGACTGTGGGAGGAAACCGGAGAACCCGGCCCCCCCCCCCCCCCCCCCCCCCCCCCCCCCCCCCCCCCCCCCCCCCCCCCCCCCCCCCCCCCCCCCCCCCCCCCCCCCCCCCCCCCCCCCCCCCCCCCCCAGCAAGAGCAAATTATTTTATATATATATATATACACACACAGGTATGTGCTAACCACTAAGCCACCGTGCCGCGGGATGTATTAATCAAATACATTAAAAATCAGTGCACTCATAATGTCAGTCAGAAGCCCGGATAAATAGGAGGAATGAGTCAGGAAGGGCATCCGGAGTAAAACTCTGTCAAAAAGTAAAATATGTGGGTAATCAAACTAATACCAATAAATACTTCCTGTATCACAGTATGTAAAAAGCATAGATGGCCAGGGTTTTGTATTGTTCAGGCAGGATGTGGAGGAGGAAAAGGAAAGATTCTTTACCGTGTACAACACATGGGATTATCAGGTTTACAGGAAAGAACATCCTGTAAATAAGTTATTAAAGTCAGTACACACTCTGTAGAACTGACAGAGATGCTGGCGTTAAACACTGCAATTTCAGCACAACACAACTAATTGTTTAAAATGCGTTGTGGATGTAGCTCAGATAGAAAAAGTAACATGTTTAAGGTTATATATATCAGAGGTTTGTAATGATATGGTATATCAGATATCGGAGGTTAATGAAATGCCGCCACCTAGTGTTATAAACTCCATCTGCTGTTATATGTCCTGATCTTACTTTGTTTGTATTCTAATTCTTTTCTATTTTTTCTACTTTTATTTTAATACAACAGTAATTGTATCATAATGAACATCATTATAAATTTCAATCAACAAATTAAAGTTTGGCAGCAAAAATATATCACAGTGTATTTTTAGTATGCAAAATTAATCAGATCTTATATTATTTCCCTATTTTGCAAACATGAGCAGTACAGCAGCACATTCCCGACATCTCCTGCGAACAAGGGTTAAATCTTAATATTTATGAGTGTGTTTGTAGGTGATATTTAGGTCATTTAGTTTCCTCCAGTGTTTTAGAAAACATGTCTACTTTAAACAATTCTTACAGAGGCAGTTTAAACAACATGGTTTTATTTTGCCATTCATTATTTACCAAAGTAGTAAAATCTAAAAATAAGGGTCATTATTAAAGTCACAGACAGTGAGAGAACCTGAGCACTTAATAGGTGAAAAGCTGGGGAACAACCTGACTAATAGATCAGATCAGCTACAGTATTCACCTGACTTACAGGTCTTTGGTCCGTGGGAAGAAAGCAGATGCTCCCAAAGGAAACCAATAAAAGAATACAGGACAATATGCAAACACCACTGCCTGCACATCTGCTGGAGAAAAGCCACCTGCACAGGATTCAAAGGTAGGATTTTTTTTTTTTAGAAATATTATGACTAGGGTGTAAGGGAACCAGTGACACTGGTGATATTAAAGGTAATTACAGCCTATTTAAGCTGAGCCAAGCCATGTAGTGGGGAGAGAGATCTTAGTTCCATTTCCATTTTATTTTTTAATAAAGCCTGGTCCTTATTGTGTCCCGCTTCACAAAAAAAAAAAGAAAAAAAAAAAAAAACCCACAGAGTCTTTAGTGATAAAGTGATACACTGATCTATTTTTTCCTACTATTCATACACACAGAGGAATTTGTTCTCCACTTATAACCCATCCTTGCAGTGAAACACACACATACACACACTGGTGAAGTAAGCACATTTGTCCAGAGTGGTGTGCAGTCTTGTATATGGCACCCTGGGTGGTGGTGGTGGGGGTTTGGGGCACCAGGATACCATAGCTTGAACACTAAACATATACCTAAAGCTTCAAATCTACTGTTGGAAATGCATTTAGGAATACAGTGCAGACAGGTTTAGTGATCAGTGTGTTTGCTCATCAGCCTCACTTACACTTAGTCTCAGATTACCATATGAAACATTATTGGAAGCAAAAGTTTAATATCTTGAAAATAAAATACTTAACATACATTATAATGAAGGGAAGAGAGGAGGACTTTTAAGCACTTTATTTCAAATTACTCAGAGGCACACATGAAATTTAAAGGGCTATGCTCCACTAATGTGCAACTCCACAATTATAATCCTACAGTAATCTTTGTCGGTGATGAATCAAGGAACAGAAGTTGAACAGCTATACAAAGCTTGTACAGGTTTGGTCAATTACACCCCTCACAACACATAGACATAAATTTTTGCCTGTTAACTAAAAATAAAAGGAGCCTTTGGATTCACCAAGTAGTCTCAAGGCTGATATATCACTGTGCTACATAAGGTTTTATTGCACGTGTATGTGCACGCACACGCATACACACACACATCATACAATCATTCGTATATACTGTTAATATCAGGCAAAACAAAGCTTCTTTCCATGTATGTTATTAATAAAGTGGCATTACTATAAATTAACAGTGACTCTCAGTGAGGTTAATCTAGCTGTGTATAACGTATGACAGTAACACATCAGTGTGTCCTTTAGGGCTGATCACATTCAACCTTCACATGTTATTGCTGCAGTTAAATTCTTTTTTTGTACTTTGAATATTACTGCATGGTCCTACAATAGATGTCCTAAATGGACCATAAATCAGTTTTGTGCTGTTCAATGAATTATAGAAAAAGATACAGCAAAAATGATACAGGTTTACAAGAGAAATAACCAAAAAAAAAAATAGGTCCACTATATTGTAGAAATAATGCAAAAAAAATAGTGGACATTGACATTTGAAGTGCAAAAAAACCTGGCAACCCTCTGGATGTAACCTGTACTGCAATAATCCCATTCACAGTCCTCTAATATTTTTACAGACCTTAAATACTCAACCTTAAAATAACAGGCCCAGGTAATTGAATCGTTTTATCTTTGCTAACTTGTAACTTGGCGGCACGGTGGCTTAGTGGTTAGCACGTTCGCCTCTCAGCGCTAGGGATTCCTGGTTCGAATCCCCATCTGGGTGGAGTTTTCATGTTCTTCCCGTGTCCGCGTGGGTTTCCTCCGGGTTCTCCGGTTTCCTCCCACAGTCCAAAAACATGGATCAAGTCCATTGAATTCTCCAAATTAAATTAAAAACATATAGAGTGTGTCTGTGTGAGTGAGTGTGTGCCCAGCGATGGATTGGCGCCCTGTCCTGGGTTTATCTGCCCAGCGCCCGAGACATTTTCCCCTGGATGGGCATGGGGAACCCCACCGCGACCCTAATAGAGGATAAAGCGGGAGATAATGAATGAATGAATGAACTTGTAACTTAATTTCATTGCTGTAGCAAGGGCATGATGGCCGGAGTCTGCAGACGGGAGGCAGGCAAGGGACGCAGATCAGGTACCACCTGTCTGGAATTTATTTTATTCATTCATTATCTTCTTTAACCATGACCTCAAAGCAGTCTTTCATCAGCACTCTGGGTGTCATGTGCAGATACACACTCTTCCTCCACTTCCAGTTCCATTTACCTGCTCTGCATCCCTAGCCTGCCTCCTGTCTGCAGATTCTGCCCATCATGCCCTCGCTTCACAGCTACCTGCCAGTAAAATGCATACTAGCGACATACAGCGGTGAACATTTTAAAGAGCATTAAATCTTTGGCATGGTTAATAGGGGGTGTACCAGTCAAAGAAGGCAAATTTTGTATAGTTTATCTAAATAGTCCAAGGCTAATCCACATTGAACAAAGAGCTCTGTGTCTGTAAACTACTCCCCCAAAATCTTCTTTATCTTTAAAGCCTCAGTTAACAGCTATGTAAATACATGGATTGTAAACTCTGCCTTTCCAAAGCTGTTTTGATCACACTGTACTGTTAAAAAAATAACAAAAACAAAACCAAGGTTCCACTTGCAAACTATTGCACAAATAAAACAAAATGAAAAGAAATTTTGGATCTATATAATGTCTTTTCCACTAAACTGGTTTGTATAGCAGTTAATCCCAATCACCCCCCCCTTAAAAAAAAGACAAAAACATAAGGATAAACAAGTTAATATTTTGTTCAAGGTACAACACCAGTAGCCTTGTTAATTAAAGTTAAATGTAATTTAACCCTCAAATCAGAGTTCACAAACACAGTTGTGATTTACTGTCAATATACAAGAAACTTTTCAAAACAAAGCCATATACGCTTAAACACACACACACACACAGACACAGACACACACACACACACACACAAATACCTTTCACTTGTTTTTGGCACAAATCATACTTTGATACAAAGAAAAAAAAAAAATATGTATGTGAGAAACATTTGAATCATGAACAGCACTACCTATTCACTACCAGCTTGTCTTAGTTTTTAAATAAAAGCACAATTGTACATTTCTGGTCCTAATTGCAAAAAAAACAAAACTGTGCTGTAAAAACCAGATAAGCACACTATTAGGTGTGTCTTCCTGAAGTACAATAGAACCTTCAGCCTACAACCTAATATACTGTAGTTGATTGTCATCACCACAAACACATTCAGCAGCTCGCTTAAACCTCGAGGGCAGCTTTTTCTATCATTCAGTGGCCATGAGCAAGTTCAACATAACGAATGCAGCTCTGGTTGGATGGCCAGGTATGATCTGTAAAAAAAATTAATAACTAAGTAAATGATATACTGAAATGTGCCCATTCTGCCTATAGTAGTTCAGCCAATAGGAAATAATTTTTCTAAATTTAAAATCTGTAATTTATCTGCTAATCACCTGCCACTTAAAAAATCCACATGTACAAACAATCGTCAGTGTTGTTTATGTCCTGACACTATGGCTGTATTCCTTACTCTTTAATGCTATTTAATTACCAAACCAAGTAACAAAATGAGCCTTTGAAGCAATCTGACAACGATATGCCAGTGATATATTTAAGAAACAAGAATCATTGTATTTGATCCAAGGAAATATTCAGGAAAATATTTTTTTATACACATTGCACATAGAAAACCACTAACACTAGAGACAAACAAGAATAAATACTACTTTGATAACACGATCAGAACTTTTGGTGCAGATGACAACTTTAAAACGAGGTTAAAAATAATGTCCTTGAATAAAACTATATAAAACTAATATTGCTAAGATATAAACCAGATAATCTGATTTGGCCGTATAGTGCAATGGTTCTCAACATATGGCTGGCAGCACATGGTGGAACCCAATGTGAATTTCTACAATTATTACAGAAGCTAACACATGGTGATGGAGAAAAGTTGAGTAACAAGGCTTCCTGCTAGATTTGGCATTTTTGCCATATTAATATATGTATGTATACATAATTTTGATAAATGTATGTGAATGGTGCAAAGACCGGGTGCAGCTCACTTGAATGCTGTTGTTGTTCGCAGTGCTAAATTGAGTGCCTGATTACAGTATTGTTTCTGTAATGCATGTTAAAGAGAGAGTGCTCCCCCAATATTCAGTCACTGCAATCGCTAAACAAAGGAATTCACGCAAACTTACCAGTCTGACTTCTGTCTTACATCAGTCAATAACCGTTAGAAACAAACCCACCCAGTCCATGTGACTCTGAGAAGCAAATTAATTCCTTCAGAAAGTCATAAGCATGGAGCAGGCCACATTGGGTGACGTCATGAACATAAAATAAATAGAAAAGAATAAACGTGGGAGAAATCAGATAATACAATAATGCAGAATGTCAATAGGTGCAAGTCAGTGTTGCTGCTTCCTTCCTTTGGCCTGAAAAGTTCTGCTTCTGCCACCAATTGTGTTTTCCACCCAGTGAGCTCTGCCATGGTTAACAAAGTTCAAAACTGCTCTGTAACACCTCGGCCCTTAATGACACTGACCAAATCACCATCAATACTATTCTTTATGGCTGGAGGGCCAGTGCAGTTTAGGAGTAGATAGTGATAACCTCCCGGCCACCACCACGCACCAACAAGACCCGGTTGAGACCTTCCAGCAAAACTTCAAGGAACTCCATGTCTTGAGATTTAAGTGTTAAGAACTTTTTATGAACTGACTGCAAAATTAATGCCAAACTTTTTTTTAAAATCATGCTTATTACTGATATAACACAAAAACATCTCATCTCAGCAACCAATTCATCTTGAATCCATGTTTTTGGACTGTGGGATGAACACGGAGAAAACCCACGTGGACACAGAGAACATTGAAACTCCACCCAGATTTGGTCCGCTGAGAGGCGGTCATGCTAACCACTAAGCGAATTACTTTTCTAAATCAATTATTATATGTATGGTCACACAATGTTGAATCCTATCCCAGTGCTCAATAACATGAGGGAAAACATTCTGAATGCTTTTTCAGAGAAATTAAAGTTGCTTCAAAGGCAACACTATAGAACCTGGCAACATTTTTGACCAATTTACACACCAGATGTAGTTTTATCCATCGTTATGGCAGAACTGCACAAAATATACATATAACATGCAGCTACAGCGATCTAGTCATTATTATGCTACACTAAATATCTTTCATAAGGGAGGAAAAGTGGGCGGCACGGTGGCTTAGTGGTTAGCACGTTCGCCTCTCAGCGCTAGGGATTCCTGGTTCGAATCCCCATCTAGTTGTAGTTTCCATGTTCTCCCCGTGTCTGCGTGGGTTTCCTCCGGGTTCTCCGGTTTCCTCCCACAGTCCAAAAACATGGATCAAGTTAATTGAATTCTCAAAATTGCCCCCTATAGAGTGTGTCTGTGTGAGTGAGTGTGTGTCCAGCAATGGATTGGCGCCCTGTCCTGGGTCTATCTGCCCAGCGCCCGAGACGTTCTCCCCTGGATGGGCATGGGGAACCCCACCGTGACCCTATTAGAGGATTAGCGGGAGATAATGAATGAATGAAGGGAGGAAAAGTGTGTGGTATGGCAAAGTGGCTTAGTGGTTAGCACGTTTGCCTTCAGGTTCTCCTCGTGTCCACATAGGTTTTCTTTGAGTTTTCTGGTTTCCTCCCACAGTCTAAATATATAGATTCAAAGTGAATTGTCTGCTCTATAGTTTGTAAGTGAGTGAGTGTTTGCCTAGTGATGAACTTGGGCCCTGTCCTGAGTGAATCTGCCCAGCACCCGAAACGCCATCACTCTGCTGGTTGGGCATATGAACTCCCCCCCTCCCCCCCAATGGCCCCAGTATAGAATTAAGTGGAAGACAATGAGATAAGAAATGAAAAGTAATTTAAGTAAATCTGAAGTAGCAAACCTTAAAAAAGTGTCACTTTGACATTTATAAACTTCATTAGCTCATTATTATTTTACTTATTTAAACATTTGCTCTGAAAATAAAGGAAGGATACAATTTTCATCTCCGCCCTGGCTCCTGGGTGGTCCCGGCATGTTCAGGAGGACCAGCTGGGCTTCCTGTGACTTGTTCAACACCACCTCATTCAGTTTCACAGCTGTGTGCATACGACGCACATTCGACTGGTTGCTGTTTAAACAAACGATGTACAGAGGTAATAATCAAAATCCAATACCTGTGAACATCACAAGCTTTATAATTTACAGGAGATACCAAATACAAGGATTTGACCTAATGACCAGCGGTTAGACTAAACACAATAAACAAACTGCTTATCAGTTCTATTAAAAAAGGTGCATTTTATAGTCTTACAAATACAGATTACGGTCCATCTGTTCTCTCTATATTTTTTAATATTTTTCTCTACCATTAATCTGTACTGTAATCATCAGGACCTTTATAGGGACTTGGGTTGCTGATGGGTCAGCACTACAGTGACACTGAAATTGTGGTGCTCTTATGTTTTACACTGTTACAGTTACTTCAGACACAGCAATGCTGCTGATGCTATTAAACACCTAAACTATTAAACACCTAAAATAATACCTAATACACACCATTTAAAGTAAAAAGGGATTGGTAACATTTTCAAAAGACTTTCCTGGGCTTAAAAAATATAATTTAGTGTGAACACTCATACCATGTACAGTATCTCTGCTAAACAGAGTGGTGGGTGTGCCAAAAGCCTCATGTGTCAAAAGATTAATCCAATTGGCCAAAACTTCTGTCGATATATAGTTTTTGTCGAGCACACTCACTGACCTTTTTCTATAAGCCCATGAAGTTTTTAGAATTCTCACCACCTTGGGTTTAGAGATTTAAATATAAAAAAATAGAATTAAAGGGATGCATTTTAAAATGAAAATGTATTTCTGTGAATATAATTACAGCGGATCTCTATCCATGTCCATGTATTGTGTACCCTGGGTCACTTCATAGCATCAAGCAGAATATGATTTTTAGTGTTAATGCTTTTATACCATAATACTGAATGCTGTGTGAAAATGCATTGAAACTTACAGGTTCTGGAAAAAAGGCCCTGCATTTGATAGACTAAAAATCTATAACTGATTCTTTCATAAGCATTAAAACTTTAATTGCTCTGCTGCTTTATATGCTGCCAGTAAATTGATAAAAGCATTTTTTCGGGGTTAGCGTGCAGAGCAGTGAGAACTGATAAGCAGAGCATGACATGCACATGGTCTAAATGCAAAATTGAATTAAAGACAAGCATCCCTCGATCAATCCACACGCTCTTCTGTCCAACCTGGAATCAATTTGACTGAAATTCAAGGCTCATGTTATTTCTTAAACTTCTAAATCAAATCGTATGACTCTATTACAGTGTTAGCACGTGTTAACATTTTAATGATTTTGTTTTATTGTGCAAAAGATAAAAATATCAGGCACTAAATGCTGACATGAAGAGCAAATGTTAATGACTGAGAGAAACCTGCCGTACTTTCATATGAGTTAAATAAATTCTATAGCTCTAACAGACATGCATGTATACTTTAATACATGCAAGAGCACACAGACACACATGGAATGAACAGAGGCTGACTACGATGCACAAGGACACATGGCCTACAATAAAAAGAAAGTGCACTTACAGACTCTCCCATTCTCTAGAAAGAAGAACATGAAACAAAACAACAGAGACAAGCTTAGATGCTTTTAACAAAACCCTCATAAACATACCAACCATCCCATAGTTCTGTTTTATTGTTTATCCTGTCACACATTTTAAATCTAAAGACTGACTTTAGCCAGCTTTCCTTATTCCAGAGCCTGGGCGCCATATTTAATTTGTACTGCAGCCTGATTTAACAAACTTTAAATAGATTTGCTACAGCAAACACAATTACAACAATGTCATGTTTCAGGTTTTGATTTTCTGTAAAAATTCTTCCCCTGCAGGTAAATGATTGCTATTAGATATGAATGAGTTAAAGATTGCTAAGTTATTGTGTTTTTCTTGAGATGTGAAAGTACTTAGATGTAAAGAAAACATGGTTCATTGGCTTTTTTAACTTTTCATTTCAAAGCCACTGGGTAACTTGCTGCCATTATATATGCCAAGTGCAAATCTGAAGTTCTATAAAGAGATATGGCTGAAAACTGTACTAGATTCGTAGATTCATCCATTGAAAGAGGACAGCCCCACTGAGCCTTGGTCCTCACAAGGTTTTACCTCTTAATACGGGCAGTTGTACCCTAGTGGTTATACGAACCAGCCTTGTGACGTAAAGATCCCCGGTTCGATTCACTGTTTCACTAAGCCAGTGGTACTCAAACTGTGGTAAGCACACTAGATGTCAGTGTTTGGTTGTTATATAAACTGAAAACATGTGGCCATGTTTCACAAACAGTGTTCATTTTAAATACCTGACTAGATTATGTCACAAAAGTCTAGTTTATTAGCGATTGAGCTTTTTATAAAGGTTTTAGAATTTTTTTTATTATAGTGTGTTTGTATTTGTTTTATAAAAGTAATAAGGCACTCAACATTGTGTAGTATTGAAAATAACACCTCTTTCTAGATATATATTCACAATAATGCCACCCTCTTCAACCTTAGGCTTTAATAAATACTTATACCTAATTGATCTTTGCCATATGTCGTTTCGAAAAAAAAATAAAGAAAGAAAAAAAAAATACGTGGTACTTGGAAGTTTTGGTTTGCTAATGGGTGGTACTTGGTCTCAAAAGTTTGAGAATCACTGCACTAAGTATTATGGCTGAAGTACCCTTGGGCAAGGCACTGTACCCCAATTGGACCATGTTTGATTTTATATCGAAGTACTTTCACATCTCACATCTTTCACGTCTCAAGAAAAACACAATAACTAAATGATTTTATAAAAGCTCATTTATGTCTAATAGCAATAATTTACCTGCGGTGGAAGAATTCATAATGTTATACTGTGCTCACTTCACTCAGTATGTGTATATGGGTGTATCTCACTGCACAGTTGGGTTAAATGTGGAGGACACATTCCTCTGTGTCCTCCATTAAGCCAAATTGATAACTTTAACTTTAAGAACAAACAAATGTGCTCTTTTCTGTCTATGTGATCTTTGCATCTTTTTAATAAACAATGTGCTGATATATTGCGGGTATTTCTGAGATGTCATATTTTCAAATAAATTTTTACTGTGTCTTATAGTAGGAGGCCAGATTAGGAATTTCATACCAGCTGGCTGCTTAAATGCATACTATTTAAGGAGCTTAAAATGATTTCTGCAGTGTGGATGATGGTTAGATGAAGGTTTATTCAGGACACAGAAAGACAGGACACATGATACACTGTGAAACCACAACTGTTACTTCAAACAATGTGCCTTGAACACACTTGTTCATGCGTTTTAACAGATATAGCTTAAACTTTCAATAAGCAATAATCAGCACGAATACCCATCATGCAAGTAGACAGACCCAAACCCAACAGAAACACACGCTTATTATTCTGAGCTAATATGAATGCATGCATATTCCCTTCAGACCTTGGTTGTTAAATGGATTACTTGAAATACATATCTTAAGAATTAGAAATAACTTTGTACATATACTATAAGACAACAGATATAAACCACCGTCTTCAATGTAACAGATTCAGATTTAACTGTGCATGTGTACAATAAACATTTTAATTTCTTTACTTACATGAATTTCTTATTTGAGACCATTAATTGTGTACTCACGGTTTCATGTTGAAGATGTCCCGCACGGCCATGTTGGCATTTTGCTCCCTGTTTCGATTGCGTTCTGTAATGAACTTCTCTTTGGTCCAGGTCATGTGGACCCGGTCAGGAGTGGCATCTGCTTTATCATTCATAGCAGAATGGGATGCTGTGTTCTTATCATGAATGAGCTGGGCCTGAAGAGTAATGAAAATTATATAAGAGTTATAAGAGTTCAAGTTCCTTTGAGGTCAATCTTACAGCCTTTGTATTAGATATATTTTTTATTTTAGAGTTAAAAAAGAAATACAGTCACTTATAATGGTGAATAGGTATTAAATTCTTTTCCAAGACCAAAACTAAAATATGGAAGAGATAAAAAAAAAAATTATACATATTTAATTTAGTCAGTTAACATTTACATTTAGCAAACACTTTTTTCCCAAAGCCATTTACAAATGAGAACACAATAAGTCAGTAGTTAGTTGTAGTTGTTGTTGCTGCCTGGCCGCTCAAGGAGGATGAGTCCTCCACTTAGTCTTGGTCCTCCCAAGGTTCGTTCCTTAAATAACAACATAACAGGGAGTTTTTTCTTGCCACTGTCGCTTTGGCTTGCTCTTTGGGGGTTTAAAGGCTTTTCATTCTGTAAATCTGCTTTGTGACAATGTACTGCTGTAAAAAGCACTATATAAATAAATAACTTGAACTTAAGAACCTGATCATTGTCCTATCCTTTTTTATATCAGGTGTTTGTGAAAGGTGTTTTGAGTTATTTCTTAAAGATGACTCAGCCTTTCAGACAGATTTGGGAAGATTGTTCCACCATTTAGCAGCACCTCGGTGAGGTGGAATCACCAAACATTTAGTACCAGTTCTGCAGTAATGCTGTAGTTTCATTTAAACACCTCCTAATGCTGGGATAGGAATAATGCAGCAAACATACAAAACCTGCTCTGTATTATACTGTACTGTACAGTACTATATTGTACTGTCTGTAATTGTAGAACTACAAAGTCTATCTTTACAGTAACTGGAACTAATACAATAAACAATAAGTGGAGCAAAAAGGAGGTGTGTCCAAATTTTTGACTGGTACTCTAAATAGATACAACTACACTGTTTTATATTTTACCAAACTTATACATTTTTGTCATACAAAATAACTGCTGCATATTAATTAATGATTTTGTAAATATCTTTACTGAAGATTATTAGTTCTACTTTACTAAAGACAAGCCAGTCATTAATTAGAGATTTTAGTGAATCAAATTTGTTTATAGACTTATTTTAAAACACTCTGATGCCGTTATATTTAAGAATCATGAGTAAGACTTTGCTAAAAATTGATATTCACCCATTAAAAAATAGAAGAAAAAAAAAGAAAAAAAGAAAATAAAATATATAAATATAAATTATAAAAAATAAATTGTAAAAATCGTGAAAACAAGAGATGGCTTGCATTAATACTGTAGTGTACATCCAAATATATAAACAAACAGAAACTGTGAAATTGTATCACAAATCAAAGTTCATCCAATATAATGCAAACTCCAACATGCCTGAGTGTATTTATATCAGCAAGAATTAACACTTTAGCTGGAGAGAAAAAAATAAAAATAAAGTCCAACATGCCTGAGTGTGAAATTCAAGCAGCAAGCAAACATGCAGTGTAACCTACTGTACATTTAAAGCAAACAAATACAAATGCAAGCTTTTAGTCACTTTTTTTTACAATGAAAGAAAGGTCTGCGGGCTATAAGCTACTGCTATGACAAAGGACAGCAAACACTGTTTAACCAAAATACTTATGCTGTGGTGGGGTCACAAGGAATGGGAGAACAATGTGCATGGGATCAGCGAATCATGCTAATTGAGGAGAGTGACTGTTCCAGAGCCACGACAAGTAATGCCAAATCTTCATCACCTGCCATTTTGTTCAGGTTTCTTTAATACAATTTATCTATAATGCTTTGTTTTTAAAAGCCTTTTTCACTTGTGAGTGGTTCTGTAACTGGGGTTTCTGGATCCAGGGTGTTGATCTCAGGTACATAGATTTTATATTCACTACCTCATTGTCCTCCTCATCCTCCAACGTAGCACCCTGGTTACTTGAGCCAGAGCTTAGAGCCCTGGCATGGTTTTTCCTCCGAATGGAACTACGAGATTCATCGGTGATGCTTTGAATCTAAGATGAGGGGTCCATCCCCACAGCAGCAGTGATATGAGAAATAATGTGCCACAAGTCATGATGCTACAATATGGTATGCTGAGCTTTTTACTTTTTATGTTTGAGTAAGTAACAATAATAGGCACACATTAAAATGAAACAAAATTTTAAATAAACTGGTAAAAATATTATGCCATAAATATATTCAAAAGACATCAAATAGTCTGAATCCTTAGTCTAATCTGAAATGCATGTATACAGTACACTGGCTTAAAGCAGTTACATTACTAAATGTTACCAATGATATTCATTCATTCATTCATTCATAATCTTCCACTTTATCCTATATTAGGGTCGCGGTGGGGTTCCCCTTGCCCATCCAGGGGAGAACGTTTCGGGCGCTGGGCAGATACACCCAGGACAGGGTGCCAATCTATCACTGGGCACACACTCACTCACACAGACACGCACGCATACACACTCTATATGGGGCAATTTGGAGAACTCAATTGACTGGTTCCATGTTTTTGGACTGTGGGAGAAAACTGGAGAACCCGTAGGAAACCCACGCAGACACGGGGAGCACATGGAAACTCCAGGCAGATGGGGATTTGAACCGGGAATCCCTAGTGCCGAGAGGCGAACGTGCTAACCACTAAGCCACCGTGCCGCCACCAATGATATTAAACAGTTAAATTATATTTAAACTTTTTTAAAATAAACTAACAATTATTAAATGTACATTTAAAAACAAATGTGGATGTATGTAAGAAACACCTACCTCTCGCTCACGTTCATTCCTGGAGAGTTGCATCTGCTTCAGCATTTGAGAGCGTTGCTCCATGACTAGAGTCTTCTCATAGGTAAAAGCTGAGATATCACTGTCATGCTATTTAATTCAGGAAAAGAAAAACTAAGTAAATAAGAAGTTATTTTAATGATCAGTAATTAATAAAACATCTATTCATTTATATAGATAGATAGAAAGACAGACAGATAGATAGATATACACATTCTTATATACACTCACCAACCCTTTTATCACATTTTATTAGGTACACCTCATTGTTTCTCCTCTTACCATATAGATAACCTTTTGCATTTCTACATTTACTTGGTTTAGTTTCTCTACATCTTGTTAGTCCCCTGTTAGACGCCCAAAAAGCATTTATTGAGTGGTGGATGATTAGACACGTTAATGAAACTCTATGATTTTGTACTGGCCTCGTAGGAACCTTTCCCACTATCCAGTCGGTTAAACAACCTCACACAATAAGTCACAAACATCAGGAGAAGTTTGAACCCATTTTTTTATATGGCAGATGTGAAACTTAAATAAATTAACATAGTACAGATATGCTTTAGTATACAAAAAAATACAGTAATTATGAACTTAGGCCTTTTGTTCTTGTGATATGAAATCAAAAACTAATGGTTAGATGCGACTTGAAAATAGTTCCTTTACACATCAATGAACTAATTGAATGTATACTTTCAAATGTAAATAATCTACCTACCTCATTACTTTTACTGCAATACTTACAGAGAATGCCTTTAATTAACTTTTTTTTTTTTTAAGACACGGCTTCAGAACACAACACCTTGGCCTCACACTGACTTGCCGTCTTAGCACCACAAGGTCTGATCACACTTAAGCTTTTAAAGGGCCAGCAAGCATAAACTAATGGCAGAGCCAGAACAGTTTTGATTGGTGTACTGTTCTTTGTCCAGCAGCACTGCTGTGTCTGATCCACTCGTACCAGTATAACACACACTAACACACCACCACAATGTCAGTATCTGCAGTACTAAGGATTATCCACCGCACTAATATGTCCTCTGCAGGGCACTTGGTCATCAGAGAATATACTAAAGTGCACTAACAAATAAGTAGAAAAGAGTAATTGTAGAACTACAAAGTCCATAAGATAATCCTTTATTGGTCCTATATATATATATATATATATATATATATATATATATATATATATATATATATATATACACACACACACACAAACAGATCAATTACTGTTTTTCTAAAACTTGGATAAAAACTTACCATTTCTACTACCTCAACCTCAGCATCTAGTCGTAAGTGGTACAGGAACATCTGAAGGTCTTTTTTCATCTGGATACTGTTATCATCCAACTGAGCCACGGTAAAAATACGCATCTTACACTTCCTCCACACCTTAAAGTAAAAACAGTCCCAAAGAAAGGCAGAAACAGAATAAGATCAACACAAATATAATAACAACAGTGAGGGTGTGGTAGTGGTTCAGTGACTCAGTAGTTGGAGTGAAAAAATATCATTGTGAAGGATGAAATCCTGAGTGTACTTAATGCTTATTTGTTTCTTGCTCCATGGGTGCTGTATCATAACCCCAATTGTTCTAATTGTTCTGACCCTAACCATCAAGCTGGAATACTTGTAAGTCACTTTGAAAAAAAGTGTCTGAAAATGAGCAGATGTAAATGATCTAATGTGTTATCACAAGTTTTAAGTACTGTTATAAATAAATAGTACCTTGTGCTGACGGAGCAGAAAGGGCAGCAGCATGAGCATCCCTCCATCATGAACTACCCACCACACATCGATGGTTCCCTCACGTAGCCGCTCCTGATGAGGGAAGTTGTCTATATTTTTAGCTACCAGCAGAGCTTGATGAGCTGCTGTAGTTTCACGGACAGTCTCTAAAAAACACATTAGCACAAACAGAATTACATTCCGAACAGATGACATCTAACTACCGTAATCGGCATACACAAGAAAAACGAGCACTTGTTTTACCAAAAATAAGATGCTAACCGATAAAATTTTTCCATGATAAAGGATCATTGGACTGTTTCCAGGAGTTGGGCCAGGCCATGAGGACGGAATTGTGCTTCATGCCACCGAGACCAGCTGACTGAATCAGGTGCGAAATGCCATCACGCAGATTGGATGTCACCACCACATGACAAAAGCCCTTGGTCTTTTCTGCAGCCATGGAAACCTTGATGTTCTATAGATAACAAACAGTCTGATGTTATGCACAATTTACTCATCTTATCCAACCTTCCTCACCCAGCATTGATTTGCTTTTTTGCTTTTTTGAAGCTTCACAACTTTGAATGTATTTAAATTCAACAAAGCGAAGCTTAAACTGCAGAAATTGGACCTAAAACTTTATCAGATTTTAAACAGGTCTCAAAACATTAGACCTATTCATTTAAACCAAACAAAAATATAAAAACAGCACATGTTTTTGCTTCTATTTTTCACTAACTGAACTCAAATACTAAGACTTTTTCTGTGTTAATGATCACTTCATTTGCTGAGATAATTCACCCCCTCACAGGTGTAATATATAAAGATGTTGATTGGACAGTATGATTATTGTACAGGTGTGTCTTAGGCTGTTCACAATATAAGCTCACTCTAATAAAATTTGCAGTTCACTTTTCGGGCAACAGCTCTGGTGGTCATTCCTGTAGTCAGCATGCCAACTGCATGCTTCCTTAAAATCTGTGACATATTTGACATTAAAAAGTGTAGTTTTAACACACAACACAGTGGTCTTTTATTGTGGCCAGTCTGAGGCAAACCAGTGCAATAATCATGTGTAATCATGTCAGCATCTTAAGTTAAGGTGGATGGTATAACTCAGCAAAGAAGAAGTGATCACGAACAGATATGGACAGATATGGACAAATCTGTGAACAATATTTCAGAGAAACAGGCCGTTGTGTGTGCAAAAAAGAAGTTTTAGATCATGAAAAATAGGAGCTAAAATACAAAATCCAGTGTTACATATATAATTGGCAAACGTATGTAAACCTTTATCATGTTAGAAGTAGTTATTTTTAATAAATAGTTTTAGTTCATTCTTAATTTAAGAGCTACATTTAATAAACAAGTCCAAACTTAATTACTGAAATTGTTCTTGTTCATTCCAGTAGATGTCAGTGTTTCTTCACACTTTATATTTACCATCTTATTTAAGGGATCCATTTTGCCTACTGTATTTAGACTTAGAGGAATGTATCCTCCATATTTAACCCGTCCGTGCAGTGAAACACACATATATATACACACTTGTGGAGCACACGTGCCCGGAGTGATGTACAGCCTTGTACATGGTAGGGCACGGGGTTAGGTGCCTTGCTCGAGGACACGTCAATCAAAGTACTTGGTGGGACCGGGAACCAAACCAGGCATCTTCGGGTTGCAAGGTAATCACAAGCCTACAACTGCCTCAGAGGTTATTGAGCAACAGCAGCGACTGCTCTGGTACAGAATAGTTTTATCTCATTTTTTAAGACACCTCTTAAGCTGCACATTTATGATCAACTTAAAATTTAATTAAAACCAAAAAGTAACTTCAAATTCCCAAACTTCCTCTGTTTATCCTTTTCTAACATGTCTAACCAGTTCTGGATTTTAACCCAGAATTTAAACCACAAACAATAATACTTCCATGAGATTTGGCATGTAAACCCAGTGACCCCGACCTCATGCAGAAAGAATTTATTGTACAAAGAAGCAATTGTAGGCTATGTCCACACCGTTCAGCTCGATTTCTTGGTATAGTATTGGGTATTCAAATTAAATTGGATAAAATTTACACAGTTTTCTGTTTGGAAGTTGACCAGCAGTTTTTTTTTTCTCCAAATGATGTTTCCTCATCACCTACAACTACAACTTTCTAAATAATGTTAAAGCTTGATAGCAAGGAAAAAAACAATTCACTAGTTCCCTTTCAAGGTCAAATCCATTGATCATCATGCCCATCCAATCCATTATGGATAAAAAGATGACAGACTTTTGTGCAAACACAATCGAAAAGAACATACCAAATGTGAAAAAATAAGACTTGGTACCATGAACAGATTAACTAGCCCTGAGAAACATGTGTATCAAAAATTGTGCTCAAATAATAATAACATACAAAATAATAAAGAAATTAATTAAATACATTTGCCATGATCTTTGTATTAATATTGATAAAAATGAAGTCAGCTGGAGAAATAAAATGTTCCACTGTTGAAAAAAAATCTGAATTCATAATTATGACTTAAATATTCAGACTACAACTTGGAAAATGTTACCTGTTCAGCTTTTTTAGCTTCAGTGTCCTTTGTAAGATATGTTCCTTCAAGCACAGAGCCCACAATGGTGAGTCCTTTTCCTGCTTTGAGCTGCGTGGTGAAGGAAAGGAGACGGGGATGCTTCACTCTCAGCTCTGAGTCCAGGTTAAGCAGTACCAACAGCTGAGGTCTGAAACATAACATCATAATGTAATGAGTAATGAGAATTTTTGTTTTTCACCTTAAACACATATAATTTAAAAAGACATGTTGCTCAAACCAGTGTCTTTCCATAGTTTGAAATGTTCATTGTTAATCAGCTATTATTATTGTTATTATTATTATTATTATTATGGCTTTAATGTGATTCTTTTCTAGGGTCGTGGGGGTGTTTCTCACGGCCATCCTAGGGTATCACTCACACATGCAGACTATAAAAAGGTAATTTAGAGAAGCCAATTCACCTTGAATGCAGGTTTTTGAATTGCGGTAGGAAACCTAAAAACAGGAATGCAATCATGGAGCATCAAGAATCACCTGGATCCCCGGTGCTGAGAGGCGGATGTGCTAACTACTACCCCACCATGCCACCCTGATTATGATTCATCTAATGCTTTTATAATAAAGGTAGAAATAAAAGTGAATAATCAGTAATCTATTTTGATTTTAAACTGACACACAGCTTAGTGAATTTAATCAACCGGTGATAGCAGCACAGGCATAAAGCCATATGAAGAGGCTTATACAACAATAAAAGTGAAGGACATTGCTGTAGTGTCAACACAGGACGCTGCCCCTCACACAGCTGGCACTAGGAATTCCTGCTTTCTTGAGGTAAATTCAAATCTACGTCACTAGATTTTTGTAAATAAATAAAAGAAAGATTTGGACTGAATTTGATCTCAATCAGCATGTTACAAGTTTAGCAAATCTGCATGAACATGGGTTTTTATTTCAAGTGGGATTACGCATTAGTGAAAATAATCTAGAAGCATTTGTGGATTAAATGAGTAGAAAATGAAGGAAAAATTGAGATTGACCACAGAGTGTGAAATCCTCCAGCTGTTATCGAGGACTGTGCCATGGTGGCTTTAATGCCAAACATTTCTTTACTTGACATTTAAGTTAGATTTCATTTAGATAGACAACTGAAGCTAAATTTAATCAATGAGTTGATTATATTTCCTAAATGTCATTATTTATACAATAATTATAGAAATATTTACATTTGCTTTTCTTATCTGATTTTTTGGTGCATCATCAGCTTCTTGTCGATAACACTGCCAGAGCACCACTGCAACGACAATTACTAGACATAACCTTGATATCTATCTGTTGGACTGGTGGCGTTGCAGTAGGATGGCCTTACTGAACTGATAAAGATTTTCAAATTTTTGAAAATGGACACATGATCACTGCACAATCTGTACACAGGTGTCCTACACTGTTAACTCGACGCTGCCGAGTCTCTCACTGAGCATTGGTCCTCACAAGGTTCATTCATTCATTATCTTCCGCTTTTAACTATATCAGTGTCGCGGTGGGGTTCCCCATGCCCATCCAGGGGAGAACGTTTCGGGCGCTGGGCAGATACACCCAGAACAGGGCGCCAATCTATCGCTTGGCACACACTCATTCACACATACACACTCTATATGGGGCAATTTTGAAGAACTAAATTTACTTGATCCATGTTTTTGGACTGTGGGAGGAAAATGGAGAACCCGGAGGAAACCCACGCAGACACGGGGAGAACATGGAAACTCCACCCAGATGGTGATTCGAACTGGGAATCCCTAGTGCTGAGAGGCGAACGTGCTAACCACTAACAACACTAAACAGTATTTAAGGAAGAACCCGTTACACTACAGTATTATTAAACCTGTTTAATATTCAATCTGGCTAGATTTACCCCACCATGATTTTTTTCTTTATAGCCACCAGGCTGTCTCGAGATGTATTACATATATTTTTTATAATTAATAAATACATAATACAATATTTAAGAGCTTATAAATACACATACAGTTTTTAGTTCAAAACGTGTAACTAGCATTACATAGCATGACAGTAATTATCTGCTGGGTTATGTTGTTGTAACAGGTACAGTGTACCGTTAAAAAATGTATAAACATTAGGTAGGTATACCAATGTTCCAAATACAGTATCCTGCCAGTGTATTAACTCTTGAGTATGCTTTAGCCCGTTGCAGTACTGCATCAGACTAAAACTTAAAACGTAACTCTCATACAATTAAATTTCCCACCTCCAGTTTTTAGTGTGTGGTGGTGCTTCCTCCAGTCGAATGAGAGCGTAGCGAGCTGCATTAAGGGAGAGGCCACGTATTCCATCACCCCATTCCTTCTCAGCACTATGTAAGAACAAATCCTTTTTTAAAACATTATCTACACTGGCGATTGGTAAATGCCTTTCAGAGTCATGCTTACCCTCTGTATTCAATATATTTGTAAATTAAGCCAGCGATGAGCATAGCAACCAGGGCATAATACCAGGAGGAAATGAACATCAATGCAAGACACAAACTCATACCCAAGAAGGACAGAGCCCTGTTGAAAAGACAAAAAGATGCAATATGTTTCAAACAAAAGCAATTAGAGCTGTGACATCTTATCAAACAGTAAGAACTCATTTACATTACATTATATTACATTAGGTTATTCAGAAGGTGCTTTTATCCAAAGTGACTAACAAGTACACAGGTTAAGCCATGATACTGTCCTCCTGGAGCAATGAGAGCAACATCTTAACCACTAAGCTTACCTGCCCTTTTTTCATCATTATGACAGTTTGACAAGTTTAATCAGCTTCTGATCAAAGATTATGGTCTTAGTTGTTAGGTATTTATAGCAAAAACTGAAAAAATTCTAAATATTTATAACTTAAAATAATGTAGTATATACTATTTATTCATTCATTCATTATCTCCCGCTTTATCCTCTAGTAGGTTCGCGGTGGGGTTCCCCATGCCCAACCAGGGGAGAACGTTTCGGCGCTGGGCAGATACACCCAGGACAGGGCGCCAATCCATCGCTGGGCACACACTCACTCACACAAACACACTCTATATGGGGCAATTTTTTGAGAATTCAATTGACTTGATCTATGTTTTTGGACTGTGGGAGGAAACCGGAGAACCCGGAGAAAACCCACGCAGACATGGGGAGAACATGGAAACTCCACCCAGATGGGGATTGGAACCTGGAATCCCTAGTGCTGAGAGGCGAACATGCTAACCACTAAGCCACCATGCTGCCCCTATATACTATTTAACTTTACAAAAATGTATTGATGTACCATTATAACAAATACAAACAGTGACAGGTTAAAGCTGAACACTGAGGCTTATTTTTCCTACACAATGTACTGTGTGATTAATTCCTCTAGGACCTAAGACCACCCCCAACATCCCTGTTTTACCAACTGTAGAAAATATATGATTTTTATGCATTTATATTTTATTGTTATTATTACCACTTTTACAACTATTTCATCAGTGAAGATAACAAATTAAATACTTAAAGGTGTGACTATGGTTTACCAAATACACTTATATTTTAATAAAAGAATCAGCATCAGAGCACTTTATTAATACCCAGGGGGAAATTTTTTTTTTTTTCTCAAGAAAGGCTCCCTTGCATAATGTGAACAGAGCAAGAAGTGATAATGACACTTACTAAGAGGGCTTGACATGATAATCCAGATAGCATACGGATGTGGGCCACATCTGGATGAACTGTGGTGCTACTGGCCTATTGCCAGCACTGGTCCACATGCTGAAAACATGCATTTTGTCCATATGTTCCAAGATAGATCTGGCTCATATCTGGTGGAGATATGGCAGCGCTACCTGTGTGTGAGCCAAAAGTGGCCCAAATATGAAAATTTGGCTGACACATAGCAAAAACAGGTTCATATAGAATACACATCTTGCAACCAGGAGCGGTCCCTGAAAATGGGGATGTGGGCCAGAACAGTTTTGCTGTTGAGAATGACACTTCTATGCTGTTTTCAATATTGCCTAATAATCTACTAGTTTTAAGCTTGTAAATTGGTAAAGCTGTAGATATGTTGTTTAGTAATCAAGCAATCATACATGCATGACATCCACCATGTTACAAACCTTTGATGCATTGGGTCACACCCTCACTGTAAATGATATTTTTATGATTATTTTTGTGGTTGTTTTCTCACATCTGTTAACTGCAAACCTTTTTGTTTCTCAACTTCATTAATGGATTCAGCTCCAGTTTTATTAATGAGTGTGTGCGCTGGTTGGTCACTTTAAAATTTCTTTTAATTCAGTAGATCATCTGGGGAATTTTCACCTACTGATTAATACCTACTGCATATTAGAATATATACTAGTGATTTTGCTTAAAGCTTTGCCTACTATGTAGTAAGCGGTAGGCAATTTGGTAATCAATCAAACTATTTACGATTGCCTAAGCGGTAGGCAACCATAGCTCAATAGTTAGTGTTGGACTGTCAATCAGAGGGTTGTGGGTTCCAATCCAAGGTCAACTGAAGTTACCAATGTAACAAGACCCTCACTGCTCCAGGGATGCTGTACCAACCCTGTGTTCTGATCCCAACCATGTTGGGATATTTGTAAGTAGCTTTAGATTAAAGCATCAACTAAATGGCCAAATGTAATATAATGCGATTCAATTTGGGACACTTAACTCTTTCATAATGGTCTCATATTTAGTAAATTAGGAGCATATTACATACATTTTGATAGTCTTTATCTTGTAATATTCAAAGCTGACAAGATAGACAACTTATTTTAATTCTTATCTATGAACCTGAGAACCTGACAAATGCTGTGTGCTCACCAGTGATAGAACTTAAAGCGAGGTCTCCAGTTTGGTGTGCGTAGTAGTGTCTGGAGGGCACAGGCCAGGTTTACAAACAGGTAACACATCAAAAAAAACCTAAAAAAAAAAAAAAAAAAAAAAAAAAAGAGAATAGTCAACAGATTTTACTAAAACTATGATTAGATAGCTTTCTTACACAGGAAGAATTTTTCCAGCAGTATAAAAGAGAATAATGGGAAACAGTTATCGAAAAAATATCACCATGAGAGCAAAACAAGTGCTTATTAGTAACATCAGAGTCAAAGACTTGTAGGATCAAAGGGGTAAGGGATAAAGGGATATATTCTAAAGGCCAAAAAAGACATAATAGGATTAAGAATAAAAGAAAATCTAATTACTTTGTAATAGTTTCACTTACATGGAGAGGATGGGTGCTACAGCATCCAGTGAGGCAATAAGTATACCGGTCTCACAGATACCAGCAGTGAGTAGCAGAGCCCATGTAGGCTCCCCGTTTGCTTTTCCATGCCCAAACACCTTAAGAAAATAAGAGAGAGAAACATTTTGAACATTCATGTATTCATTCTTCCGCTAAATCCTCTATAATGATCACAGAGGGTACACCCAGGACATGGCGCCAATCTATTGCTGGGCACTCACACAGACAAACACAAACACACATTTTGGGGAAATTTAGAGCATTCAATTTACCTTGAATCCATGTTTTTGGACTGTGGAAGGAAACTGGAAAACCCGGAGGAAACCCATGGAAACAATATGGAAACTACACCCAGATCGGGATTCGAGCTGGATCCCCAGCGCTGGGAGGCGAACATGCTAACTACTATGCCATCATGCCCCCCACCCAGTTTAAACATATTTTGCTCAAAAAATGACTTTTCGTACAGTGGGAATTCAAATACTCATTTCAGGTTGATTGTATATAGCTGGTACTATACATCTCCTGTCTGACCAAGAAGAGAACATCCATACCTTCACTGTTTCATCTTTAACTGTAGCATTTGTTGTTGCATTGTTTTGACGCAATGCAATTTAACATCTCATTCCATCTCATTTTATTATCCTCCACTCGATCCTTTACTAGGGTCGCGGGGGGTTCCCCATGCCCATCGAGAGGAGAACATTCCAGGTGCTGGGAAGATACACCCAAGACAGGGCACCGATCCATAGCTGGGCATGTTCACTTAGACAGATGTAATATTAATGGGTAATTTAGAACAGCCAATTTAGCTTAATCCATGTTTTAGACTGTGAGAGGAAACCGGAGAAAACCCACATGGACACGAGGAGAATAAAGAAACTTCACCGAAATTGGGATTTGAACCTGGAGCCCCAGCACTGACAGGCAAAGGTGTGAACCACTAAGCCATTCTGCCACCCTTTATGTAATATCACAACATTTATTACCATCCAAAATTGAATTGTTATGTTATTGACTTGTTATTGTATTGAATTTTAATGATAAAAGAGTCAAACTACATTGAATATTCCTTTCCAGAAGAACCCAATGACTTGCCAATTGAAGTATTATGATGATTCCTATGCCTCTGGATCACTCGGAACTGAATTATGGGAATATGTCAATGCCATTGAAGACCAAAAGTTTTTTGATGAATCTGGTAATTTAATACTTTTACAAACTCAACTGACTTATTTACTTCCAGAGTTATTAAGCCTCCCCTGACCATCAAAACATTGTTCATGGACAAACATCTAAATGGCCACCTTCTTTTTGCTGAGGCAATGTAGAAGTCTCTTAACAGTCTCTAAAACTACATATCAATTATTTTACATAGACCAACAAAATAATAAAACAGCACTATCAAGCATCAGAAACTATATGTGCAAACAGTCATACCTCTAAAAAAGGAACAATGCCGTCTCGAGCAATGGCCTGCAGCAGTCGAGGGGCTCCGGTAAGACTCTGTAGACCAGCACCACAACAGGAGAAGAAAGAACCAATCACAATCACCCAAGGGGAGGGCCACGACAGTGTACCAATCACCAAGTTTCGTTTTACTGAGTCACCAAACCTGAAATTCAGACAAATATACAGAAAAAACACATGATTTGGCATATGGTAAACATAAAGGTTTGGTTCCCAAACAGCATCTAGTGTCCAATGTTTCTGTGTTTTGCATGTTCTGTTCTGTTTGCAAGTACCAGTTTCCTGTGTAAGTGGGGTAAAAATTGGGATATCATCTGCGAATTGTCCCATTGCTTTATGTTAATCAGTGTGTTATTTTGTTTGTGTGGCAACTTGTTTAATGCCCTTTACTTATCAAAGCAAAACTGACTAAATAAAATTTTAAAATGTGACCTAAAAATGCACATGTTAATGAATGATCAGCCTTTAACAACTACAACTCAAACTTGGTTCTGATCAACAGAACCATGATATCTAGTGGATTTCCATTGGGGTCACAGTCCTGTCAGAATGTTATTGCGAAGACCATTAAGCATGTTTATTTTCACAAAGAATAAGGCATGAGAGAGAGAGCATTACTTTGAATAATTCACAGAAAAGAGGTGTTGTTAGGCCCAATGTGAAGCGTGGTACAGTCACACCTCTTTCCCGTGATGTATTCACAATAATACACAACCTAGAGTGCCTTAATGCTTTATAAAACAGTTCCGACCACAATATAATTAAAAAAATAAGGAATGATTCATAAATGCATTGATAAAAATGTGAAGTGATCAGAGGTGCGTCTTATAGTCAATAATGTCACAACTGGACAAATGGCTCAGCCAATCAGATTTAAGGACCGGACCTACCGGAACTAACTATATAATATGCATTGATCCGAATGTAAAGTGGTCAGAAGTACACATTATTGTCAGTAATGTCACGGCTGGACAAACGGCTCAGCCAGACCGGACCAGAACTACATGTTTTATAATGGACTTGAAGGACTGAACTGATTTAATTCATCTTCACCATCTATACTTTTTGAAAGACTTTTAAATCTATATATGATCTGTACATTACAATTGTTTTATATTATTAACAATTTCTGAACCACTCAATGAGTATGATTCCTCTACTGAGTTGTAATATTCCAATCCCTCTGCAAACTTTTCCTTTTTTATCTGGCAGTAACACATTTCATCAGCTCAGTCATTGAGCTCAACATACTTCCAGCATTACATATTGCATCTGAATCGTTACTGTTTATCTTATATTCTATTTTTTTTTTTTTATTGTAAATTTTATATATCTGGTTAGAGGTCGCTATGTCATAAGCTCTGTATTCATTTCTTGTTGCTTTTGGACTGTTTACTGGTTCTGAGTTTCCTGTAATAAATCTTTCTGCATTCACATTTTCCGAGACCATTTGTTTTTCAATTTTCCTGGGAGGACCTGCTGCAAAATTATTTCCTTCTGGTGTTCAACAGAATACATACGTATATTTTAGAGAAGGGGAAAGCAAGTCAAAGCACATACTTGTCTCTGAGAACCACACCCTCAATGCAGGCTCCAAAAAGCACTACACATGAAAGGTCTGTGGTAGAGTTAAGTCAGTTAAATTAAAATATTATTGAATATTAACTTTAACAAGTAAAACAATAAATGAAAAAATTATATGTAATCAATCTATAGCTTCTAATCGGTCACTTATAAAGACATCCCTAAGATAATTGGAGTAAAATCATGAAGAGAATATTAAGGATACAAATAAAGGTAGTTGTTGCTATAGCAAGAATGGTTCCTATTGGAATGGACCTTTGAGCATCCCTTAAATCTCCAGACCGGTTGGATCCAGCCATGATACCTGGAAAATACAAAAGAACATAATAATCTGTAAGTGATTGCCATTGAAAGCTGCAGAATAATTAAAATGTCTAATATATGCTCTTAAAGCATGTGCACAAGCAATCTTCAAACCCGTGTACCTGTCATAAAAGTTGGCATCAGACTGGGCAGAGGTTCAACATGCTCAGTTAGAAGGAAATTTAAAGAAATAAGAAGCTATATTATGGAATTTGCACTATATATATATATATATATATATATATATATATATATATATATATATATATATATATATATATATATATATATATATATATATATAATACTTACTTGCCCAAAAAGTATAAAGATAAAACTATGGTTCATTATTATGAATCTTTTGCTTTTCTCATGTAAAAGCACAAATTGTTCTTTAAAGCAGACTTATTAGTGCTGATATACACACTGATGTGCTGTACTGAGCAATGGGAGGCAGTGGGAGGCCCCAATGGGGAAGAGACCAGTCTGAGATATAGCCAGCTGTAAGAAGTAGATAAACATGATCTACACAGTACTTTAGTTTAACTATTGGTGACTATAGACAGATTGACTATAAACCAGACAGAAGTAATGATTTCAGAACTAATATCCAGAGAAGAGATACTCTTTAAGATAAATAAAATTTATCTACACAATCACAAGACAGTGTCTCATACAAGCTGAAAGAAAATGCTTATAATATTGAAAGAAAGAATAAGTGACTGGAAAAATGAAACAGGCGATTATGGGTGGATTTTTTTTGCCATGTCAGCACAATTACGGCTTTATATGTGTTATGTCACATTTTATATTATGGACTTATGTTTAAAACATGTCTTTGTGGTTGCAGGACAGGGTATTCAATTATTATGGTTTTAATTGTCAGAGTCTTGTTGCAATTTTAACATATAGGTTTTTTTCCTCCAGTAAGCAAGTGTTTGTGTGTCAGTTGGGAGTGTCCTATGCACAACCTTGTGTGGATAACCTTGTGTGGTTCTCTGTCTAATAATCCATTGTGATTTGGATGTTGAACAATATCAGGGTTTTTATTTTTGTAAAGGTAGCTGTGAATGCAACAAAAGTTCAAATGAGCCCTTACCAGTGACTGAAGGGAAATAAATGCCCACCAGGAGAGTAAAGAAGGTTGCGATGTCATTGACTACATAAGGAAAGGAGCTGTCCTGAGTGGAGTCAGAAGCTCCCACTGAGTCGATTTTCTTCTCCACCATCATGCCAGCATGGCCGTAGCTCGACCACATGTTATCTGTATGAAACGAACACAACTATCAATACTATGTTGTACTGAAGTGTTAAATGACTTATGTGCTTAAGATCATTAACGCTAGTCCTGGCCCTGGGTCATTAAGCTTATACTGCCAAAGCCTTGTTTTACATTTACATTACATTAAATAAATCGTTCAGAGGATGTTTTTATAAAAGTGACATACAACTAAAAACTTTTAAGCTAATCAGCATTATTATCATTCAAGATCATTTAATGATTTGGTATTAATTCCTAGATCAACTTGTAATGTAATATAATGTTATATAATATTATATAATTTTATATGTATATGCACACATACTGTGCATACAAAATGGCCTATTATATTATTCTTTGAATAGAAAAAAAAATGGAAAAAATGGATCACCCAAAATGGCTCCGCTTGTTAAACCAGGAATACCCTGCACCTCCGTAACATTGTTCAGACTGAAGTATTCATTGCAGGTGGCATTGAGTTTGGAGCTACTACAGAATAAAGACCACAGCTTGGTAGTGACAGTCACGTTGTTTACTATAGCTGTCTTTGCACACTTATCAAAGTTGAGGTTCTGAAGTGTCCGATTGCCCAACAAGCAGACCCTTTAAAAGGAAAACAAAAACATGAATATATGAAACTATTAAAAGTAAAACACATCAAGTACTAAATAAAAAAGCATGCTGGCCATTTTAGAATGTGTCTGTGGTGAGTTCTGCCCATTTCTCCAGAAAAGCATTTGTAAGACTAGACAATGATGTTGGACAAGAGGCTCACAATAATCCTAAAGGTGTTTGAGTCAAGGGTTCTATGTGGGCAACTGAACTTTTTCCACACCAGACTCACCCAAACTTGGTTTTAAAAAAAGTCAGGCTAGTACACAAAAGGCCCTTTCCCAAACTCTTCCCACAAAGTAGGTAGAGCAGACAATTGTCCAAAATTCTTAGTTAGGTTCTTGTTTGTATACAACACTGAAAATAGAACTGAAATTAAAGCACCTGTGTTTTAAAACATCTGTGCTACAGTTTATAGTGTTTAGATTATGAGCTGTAACATTGTTTTTCTGCACTGTTTGTTACCCAAAGCACATTTTAGCTATTGTTGGAGTGGTCAGTAAATATGCAAAACAAATGCAATGGAATGTTCAGAAAATATTTCAAACAAGGGTGTTTCAAAGCACTCGGAGCTACAATTGGACACAGTAAAAAGTTATTAGTCACAAGGATCCATTCTGTCCTGTTTTAATGAAAAGATGGAGTGGACAGCAACCTTAAAAAATATATTTGAGCTTTAACACATGCCAGTTATACTGGTTCCCAGGTATAATTCACTAAAGGTAAAAAGAAAATAAGCCCAATAAGCCTTTTTGAATAAAAAAGTTTTAAGTTCAACACAACAATCAATTTAATGTAAGTTACTAGCATGCATCTGGTCAGGTTTATAAATTTACTTTAAAAACTAACTTTTTAAAACTAACTTTATAAATAGTTTTCCAACATAATAAAGGCTGAACAAGATCATAACCTTAATACCAAACAATAAAAAGCGAAGGTATAATAGTAAATTATATATATATATATATATATATATATATATATATATATATATATATATATATATATATATATATATAGTGAGTAATAACCCTAAATGATACCATTTTCTCAGTTTACAGTAGTATAATTATATTCAGGGACATTTAATAAGTATCCTCTCTACAAAACGCCCACACATCTGCTGTAAGTATCTCTACTACTAGAAACACACACCATAAAAATAAATCAATTTAGAAATTAAAATCTACATTTTAAAATACATGCAATAGAAAAATGAATGTACTGTTATATAATGGATGTTATGTTGTGATACTCACGGAAAGACTGGGGGTTCAAAGATGGTTTTGATGACTCCAGCGTAGATGGCCAGGATGGAGAGGATGACACAGGCCAGGAAAACCAACGCAAGTTTATTGACATATTTAACCCCAACAAACACCACCAGAGCCATTAGAGTCAGACAGCAGGTGCCATATACCCTCATGTTATTCAGCAGGGCTTCAGCTTCCTCCTCCTTATGTTCCGCTTTAAAGATAGCAGCACTAGGCACTATGTAGGTCTGGATTGAAAGAATAGATGATTAAAATTAGAGGCTGCAAGTAGGAAGTTTAAACATTTATTATTACATAGACATCATGGGTACTCACTTGATGTATAATTTAATATTTCATACCATAATTATGATCATTATATAATGAGTATATGCTGTCATTAGTATCAAATAATAAATTATTATTTGGACATAAAACTAAATAACTATAAAATTAATGCACACACATAGGATAGTCATGTGGCCTCTAACAAAAGCTAACAAAACAGAAATCACCTTACTTTTACAAGGTGTAGATGAGCAGACAGCACACAAACAGGTTGATGTGTTCACAAGAGTAATTTTTAACTGTTTTATTACAGTTATACTGACTCCTAAAGATACTTACCAGTAAAATTTCTATAGTACCAAGTATATACATAGATCCTGCAAATGTGGTGCCCAAATAAAAGCACAGTCCCACAGCTCCTCCAAATTCTGGTCCCAGGGACCGAGAGATCATGTAGTATGAACCTCCAGCTAAAACACAAAAATGGAGGAACAGGTCCGGAGTCAGTTCAGTACAGTAAATCTTTAAGCGTTTAAGTTCATGCTAGGAGCACTGATACATTATCAAGACATATATTGTTTTTTAACAACCAAAAAAAGAAAATTATATATATGCACTTACCTGGAACCACTCCATTTGTAGCTATAGCACTCATAGATATGGCTGTGAGCATCGTCTACGAAAGAAATAAGTTTAAAAAAAATTATTAAAAAGATCAAATACTAAACTACAATTTATTGAAAAAAAAACACTTAACTCAAACATGTTTTTAATACTTATGGCGGAAGTATTCAGTTTTTAATCCATCATGACCTGACCTTTCAAATGATGGCTTGGTTTCATAATTTGCTTCCAACTAATCTGATTAGGTGACAAAGCTACCTGATCCTGCAGATTCTTTCTATACAACATCAGGAGAATCAGACCTTTCTGTCTGAATATGTTACTCAGCTGTTAGTTCAAGCCCTCATCTGATCCCGGAACGATGTAGCTACTTGCATATAGCACAAGGAACTGACTCTGGTCCCTCTTAACTTTATCTGTACAAAATACACTCCAACTCAATTAATTCACTCTAGTGATTAATGTCGCCTGGTGCTTCAACCTCACCTCCAACTTCAACTCTCACTCCATATCGTTCACCACTGCTAAATGGTGGAACCATTTTCCCAACTCTGTCTGCAAGGCTGAGTCACTTAGCACCTTTAAGAAACATCTCAAAACACATCTCTTTCATAAACACTTGATAAATAAAAAGCCAGATTGGATCATGATCAGGTTTGATTATACTACAGTGTAGCTGATTAAATACTGACTTGTGTTGTTCTCTCATTTGTAAGTTATGTTGGATAAAAGTATCTGCTAAATGACTAAATGTGAATGTAACCTTAATGTAAAGGATTTAGGCAGTTAAAATATTAAAACTTTCCTGAAGCACAGAGATTGATGTTAAGGGCCGTGCTCAGGCGTCAACATAAAAACAATGACATTTCTAGGACTTGAACTTTACAGCATGTTTATGGACTTAAGCATTACACCACATGGTTCTCCTGGGTATTTGGTCATTATATAATAAAGATGTACGCCTTCCTGTCCTTGAGCAGGTGCTAATAAAATGACTGAGATAATTCCCTTCAGCTGCTTGAGTCTCTGCCCACACAATGAAAAGCTGTACTAAATCTACTTAATTGTCATTTACCTCAAACAAGAGCTTAGCTTTGCTGCACTGAATGATTCGGTGATCTTTGGCAGAGAGAAACCTGGTAGAAAGGAACTTGCTACTATTTGTTTCACTGCTTTTCATAGTTTCATTTGATTGATAACTTTAACTATATGAGAAACAATTATTAGCTTTAGAAATTGGCCCAGTCAATAATTACAAAAATAGCTAATAATTATTTTCAAAAAGTTGGTAGTCGTAAATAGCCGTAATACAAAAAATAAACAGCAAGGTAACCCAGCATTTAAACACTGTAACTTAAATCAAGTCTTTTGTGCTAATATTAAGCAATGGTGCAGCATATTTAGCTTCATGCATCTAAGAGAATCTCAGGATTTTGGTAGAAAAAAGCAAAGAAGTCAGAAAGAGAAGGCAGTTCAAATGGCAAATAAGTCCCAAAACAGGAAATGCAGTTCAACACGTGTTTATAAACATTCCCTTAAAATAGACAGCTTATCCCATTGTCTGCTCTATGGTATAAATATACACCTGTCTTAAAGAGGCCCAAGGACAGAAGATTACACACCAAGCTGCCAGGAGTCATCAAATACATGAACATCGCCTCAGAAGGAAGACAGACTGAATTTCTATCCTCTTACACATCTCTACATTCTCATTTCATATTCTGTATTATTAAACAATATAAATGTTTTAAATATATTAAGAAAGAAGATGATTTGGTACAATAATAACAATAACAAAAAAACTAATATTCTACCCTTTTCACATTCATGTGTCATACTTTTTAATTTGTACATTAATATAAAAAACACCAGGTAAAACCCATAATATATATGTTTACTTCTTTCATTTTTAATGTGTTTTTTTTTACAGCAAAAAAATGATTCAAAGCAGCTTTACAGATTTCTAACCCTAAACCCTCAAAGCGAGAGGAAGTGACTGTGGCAAAGGCAAAACTTTGTTACTTGATTTTTAAACTTGTGAGGCCCAAGGTCCAGCAGGTGCTTTATCTTTCTTGAGCAGTCAGGCAGTGTTAACAGGTGTAAAGCAATAATGTAATGGTTACACATGCTCATATTTAAGAGCTCACTTGAATAGCAACCAAGTTCAAGAATACACATTTATTTACTTATTTATTACATTTTGTAAAAATCAAATCAAATTACATTTGTTTTACACCAAACCACCAAAAACGCCCAGCCACCAAAAAGGGCCACTCAGCTATGGTCCTCACAAGGTTTAATTCAAAACAAAAGCAATTCTATTGAGTTTGCTATTTGGTTACTTTGGCTTGTTTATTTTTGTTAAAGCTTGGAAGACTGCAAAAGTTGCTTTGAGACAATGTATAGTTTCTTACTGTTGGCTGTTCCATCAGTGACAAGATCCACATAGTCGATTTGGCACAGATTTTAAACTGGAGGCGCATCCTGAGGCAACCCAGTAGTGCTGATACCTACACCATCGATGGCTTGGACAATTAACATTTCCAATTTACTTGTCACCATAACTTTGGAATGGGAAAGGAAAATCTGAGAATCCACAGAAGGAAGGAAGGACACAAGGAAGGACACGCAGACAACTAGAAGGACAATGTGTTTTCCCCACCCAGGAATCAAACTTGGGACCTTTCTGCTGTGAGGTGAAAGAGCTAACCACTATTTCTATTTTGGTTTAGTTGCATTTTTTAAACAAAACACTAAAAACTATTTGCAAAGAAGCTGAAAATTGTATTTACATTTAACATTTACAGATTATGTTACTGGTTAAAAGCAAATAAAGGAGATGGTTGAAAATTCATTTATTAATTTATTCATTCATTATCTCCCGCTTTTTTCCTCTATTAGGGTCGCGGTGGGGTTCCCCATGCCCATCCAGGGGAGAACGTCTCGGCCGCTGGGCAGATAGACCCAGGACAGTGAGCCAATCCATCGCTGGGCACACACTCACTCACACACACACTCTATAATCAGGCAATTTTGAGAATTCAATTGACTTGATCCATGTTTTTGGACTGTGGGAGGAAACCGGAGAACCCGGAGGAAACCCACGTGGACACAGAGAGAACATAGAAACTCCACCCAGATGGGATTCGAACTGGAATCCCTAGCGCTGAGAGGCGAAAGTTCTAACCACTAAGCCACCATGCCGCCGGTTGAAAATTCACCAAATATATTTTACAATCTAAATGAAACCTGGGTTAAAATGTAAATATTACTAACTATACCAAAATGTTATAGTATATATGATTATATTATGTATCGCTCAATACTTACACAAGTGCAGCACATGGCTACGATGATAAAGGCCTCCAAGATGCCTGCAGTACCCACAATCCAGGTCATCCGAAGAAACAGAATGACCCCTAGGATATTCTGCATGCAGGGCAGGTAGACTCCCATAAATGTACCCATCTGTGGGCTCTACTCACCATGAAAAAAACAAATGCATATTTAGTTAATTGTGATAAAACAATAATATGTAAATAATTACAAAAAAATAAAAAATAAATAAATAAAATAACTTCTGAAAGACTACAATCTCCTGAAACTAGTTTAATAATAGTTAGGAGTTATCTATACGAGACCTTGATTTTAGAAACAATTTTTCAATAAACTGATTCATTCTAATTGACATTATTTACACATTTAGATGATGCTAAATAGCCACTTTAAAGCCCTCCAGATAAAACTGAAAAGTTGCTTACAAGTGGTTGGCTTGACTCTCATGTCAGTAATGACTTTAGGTCAGTGCTGATTGATTCTTATATGCAACAGAAAAGCAAAGACGAAATCACAGTATACTGTTGCAAGTCTAGCCACAAATTACAGATCACACCACTGTCCTATGTCACAAGGCAGAATTTAAGGAACAACTTCAACTATCACTTTCTATCAACCCTTTAATCTATAAGAAGAGGAAACAGATCCCCTTCTTATAAACAGTAAATCTTAACAAGACAAAAAAACCTGTAATCAACTCGGGGAATGCAAGTATTTTGGTAGCCATATCTCATCACATGCAAACCATGAAAAGAAAAAGAAAAACTGGAAAATGTATGAAAACATACACAACCTTTCATTTAGGTTCATTTATCATTTAGTTATTGTGCAATTATGGAATTGACATGATCACAAACCCACGGTGGCTTAGTGGTTAGCACGTTCGCCTTTCAGCACTAGGGATGCCCGGTTCGAATTCCCATCTGGGTGGAGTTTCCATATTCTCCCCGTGTCTGTGTGGGTTTCCTCCGGGTTCTCCGGTTTCCTCCCACAGTCCAAAAACATGGATTAAGTCAACTGTGTTCTCCAAATTGCCCCATATAGAGTGTGTATGCATGCGTGTCTGTGTGAGTGAGTGTGTGCCCAGCGATAGATTGGCGCCCTGTCCTGGGTGTATCTGCCCAGCGCCCAAAACATTCTCCCCTGGATGGGCATGGGGAGAATTAGGGTCACCCCACTGCGAGCTTAATATAGGATTAAGCGGAAAATAATGAATGAATGGAATGATCACAAACCGAATAAATTATTTAATTACATTTTTATTACCTAATGTGCCTTGCACTTAAATCTTTTTTTTTTTTTTTTTAAAAGACACAGTAAGCAGCATAAGTGTTACTCACAATGATGATACTTATTTGTAAAATAGTAAAATGTATCGCAAGTCCTCTGTGGGTAGAGCAGTCACTTCAAATTAAAAGGAATCCAAGTTCCTATTAATCACTTTTTTTTAGTTTGCATTCTCATCCTCTATCAGTCAGGTTTTCTCTGGTGAGTCCCAGAAACATGCAAGCCAGGCTAGACAGGGCTACTTAATTACTTTTAGGTGGGAATATGCTCTTTAGCTTTTCTCACCCACTTCCCCTAACTAGGATAAGCATCTTAAACAAAATACAATTGATGAATTGCTTAAATGTAAAGATCATATTCTAAAACTATGCAACTTACTTTAACAGCTTTCTTTTTTGCTCCCTCCTCCTCATCTGCCTCCTCGTGCTCCCGGACACCCTGTGTAAGGTTGGTATAGTTGGCCAGTTTGCTGAGTAATGATGATACCATGGGATTGCTGTCCATCTCTTCCTGTAGAGGATGAAAGTAACATTTAAAATGACATCACATAGACCAAGGTTTATAATATATCAATGAAAATCTGAGTGAAGTTGGATATAAACACCAGGATTGCTTAATATGTGGATAATTTAGAACTTAAATGAAGGCAATGTAAATAGCAAATAAATTTTTACTAATATAATTATTATTGTATATTATGATTAGTAAAGAACCATCTTTAGGTGTGTCTCTTTTCAGTTTGAAGACTGAAAGGAGTTTTTGATTTTATTATGTTTTATTTTTAAATTTATTTAGAAATCTGTTCTCTGAATTTGATACACACACTGATGTATTTTTAAACAGCATTATGCATGTCATGCATTATTGACGAGCATCCTTTAATTAAACTGCAGACAAATACAGTAATAAATAAATACACTAATGTAAAATTAATTACATTTTACTACAGGGCAATGCTCATCTGTGGTTAATGGGAAAATCTATCAGTGATATCAAATATTCACAGATGTTTTTTAAAGCCTGTAAATTGAACATGAGGTCTGTGCCACTCATTAATTATAGCTCATAGATATCAGGGTCTGATCGACAGTGGAACCAGAATATATTTATATATTGTCATATTTGATTTAAGATACGTTATTGTCAGATCAAAGACCTGACATTTGTCATGCATAAGAACA
>JAFMOD010000391.1:324465-353459 GCA_019802435.1 Corydoras maculifer
TATATATATATATATACACATACACACACATACATACATACATACATACAACGGATAAAACAGATGTACACTTTATATATGTTCATATTTTAATTTTTTTTATTTATCAATGGTAAATAGGCAGATTTATTTAAGTTTATAAATTTTGTAAATAAAATCTTTTTGATGTTCTAAAAATTTTGCTCAAAAGTCCTCAAAAGCAACATCCTGCCAGAACCAAGGTCTATATTATTTAGACATGTTATTCCAAAACAAATGTTGTGTTCATTATGTCACAAAGCACTATCTTTGAAATTAAACAAAAGACATAAATAACTGAAATATTTCATGTCCTTAGCATTCTTCACAATTTTTTATTAACACCCACTTAAAAAATCACCCACTTAAAACAAAAATTTGTATTACCAACTTAAAGTAGTATCTTTTTGAAAATCAAAATAAGATTAGCAGACATGGAGAGAACATGCAAAATATCTTTTACAGAATGTTTGGATACTCCGATTATGCTGTTATTTTTAAGTTTGCGTTACTAAGCTTGAATTAGTGAGTCTACCTGCTACAATTACCAAGAAGGTCAAGCTTTATCCAATCAGTGCAAATGACCTGAGTGCCCTAGCTTCTGTCAGATGACTTCATCTGCATCAGTTTCTGCATTTCTCACGTGTCTGAGAGCAGGGTTTCATAAGTGAAATTTTTTTAATTAATAACACATATGTACAGAACAGAAGACAAAACCAGTATAGTAGCCTACATGTATTGTGGTAAAAATGCAATGCCAGAAAGACAACATCAACAGGGAATATAACTAATTAAAAGAGAACAACAGAGAACAGTCAACTATTTCATCCACTATGCATGTGCCACGAAACAAAACCTTAAAAAATAGTATTAATGTCAAGAGGAGAAACATTAAAATCAATGAATTAATAAAATCAGTACAAGCATAAAACCATTAACTAATCAGCAACTAAGCAGAAAAATAAGCATTAGTATTCATTTTAACAAATCTCAAAATTGGCATACAACATTTTAAAATATTAACCCACTTGTGTGTAGTAAAATACAACAAGGTACAACAAAATATAGAATATATAACATTTATAGATGTTTTTCATTCATCTTTAAGAAGGATATGAAACAGTGACTTCACAGTGTACTACAACTTCTATAAACACAAAGCAGCATTAAAATAAGCTACAGTGCAATTCCATCACATTTTATTCTTTATTCATATTAGACTAATCCTCACTTTTCCTTCAACCATTTTTAAAAGATGCTGACTAATCCCAGAACAAATGTATAAAAAAAAACCTCAATGTCACCACACAAGTTAATAATATAAAATTATGAAATATGAAATGCTATAAGGATCGATGTATAACTTGACTATAAGTAATTCATTTGTTATTTTTCACTTAATCCAATATTAAGGTTATGGGGTGGGAGGAGGGGTCCCATGCCTGGAAAATGTTGCAGACGCTGGGCAGGGTGCCCATTAATCACTGAGCACACACTCACTCACACAGACACACAAACATAAGCCCTATATGGGGGAAATATTAAAGTAGCCAATTTTCCTTGAATCCATGTTTTTGGACTGTGGGAGGAAACCGGAGAACATGGAGGAAACCCACACGAATGCAGGGAGAACTTGGAAACTCCACTCAGTTCAGGATTTGAACCTGGAGCCCCAGTGCTAAGAGATGAACATGCTAAGTTAGCAAGTCACCGTGCCAACCTTGGGTTAATAAATGTAGGTTAATTTTATTTAAAAGGTCATTTTTGTGGAGAAATGGTTTCAAACACCACAGTCATGGGTCAATTAAGTATTTTCAATTTACCAATCAGCACTTCTTTGGATTAAAAAAAGGGAACCCAAGTTCAGAGAGGAAACCATCACAGGCATAAAAAGGACGAAATCAAATCAAAGAACTTTAGAGGTAGCAGAGGTAACCATTACACCATCAGGCTGCCCTAAATACTCAACAATACTCAATAACAATTTCGATCAATCAATATGGACTTAAATTAATTAATTTTGTTAGTAAATAAAGTTATTATTGCACAATAAAAGAACGCACAATCACTTGTTTGAACATAAAACAAATGCTGAATGTTGTGAAAAAGGAAAGACATGGAAAGCAGCAATTTGCGTTAAATCTAAATCTACAATTTAATAGACTACAAATGAAACCAGAAACACAATTGTTTTTATAGAATACAGATATTAACCACATCAAAGCTTAAACTAAGGAGCGACAGCTGCTTTTACATTATAATGCATTATACAACTGTTCATTCGTTAATGTTGCCCTTGTAATAATGTGACGCGACAACATCACAGCCTTTCCACCCAAAATAAATTACTCTGTGGAGGCGTCTGCATGTGTTTGGACTAAAACTAATCACTGTGTGACTAGCTGCTGTTTCACTGTGCTGTCTGGTACAAGATAAATAATGATGCATATATGGTTTAAATGTAATTGAAAGTAATTATAATATTAATTTTGTAAAAATCCTTTTCTACCCTGGATTGCAGTGTTGGCATGGTAAAGTAGTATGTGTCATTATCATTGCACATTATAAAACATAATACAATAATGGGGTTTGGGCTGAAGCCTTTTATTTTGTGTGACTACCTGTTATAATTTAAGATAAATAACTATTACTTATATTATCAAAAAAAAAAAAAAAAAAAAATCACACTCTACTAGTGGTCATTTGCTAACTTTAAATCATAATGTCATGGCAGCGATGCTTTGTCCAGCATGGTCATCACACCCAACATTACTTTTCATTAGGCGCCATGTGATGTCATTTGTCTATAATACCCTCTTTTCTAGGGATGTATTAATGACAATTCAATTTGTCAGCACTAGTATCGATTAATGAGTATTGATTATTTATATTACCGCCTTTTTGTTATCCTGTCTATTTTTTAACATCCGTTCCAACGGATACATACTACCTACTCCAAAGCTACCTCATTGTTGTCTTTCAACTTCCCTTATACTTCACAAGAGGCTAAGACAAAGACATTAAATGTTACAGTGTAAAGTTACGGCTGTGCAAGTATTTTGGCTTTAAAAAAAAACAATAAAGCAATGTCGGTAGGGTAGCGACTCGTCCCGTAAAATAAGATATTGTATGGGTTACTAAAAACTAATGAACAACATCTACAAACAGACACAGTTAAGCAGGTGGTTTTCTACTGGCCTTTTAAGTTCTGGCTACGTTTAGGACGAAGTTGTGTTCACTCATGATTTAGTCAATTCTCAACTGGTGGTTAAGTTTGTTCTTTTAATGATTCAATAGCATTTCTAAAATAAAAGTTTCCCTCCTCTGGATTTTATGGTTAATTTCACTCAAACTGCAGCAATATCTTCCTTCATTTAATTCTAGTGTTAAATGTTGCACCCCGTATCAAGCCAATGCGGGATGCAATTTGTTCCATATTCCCATGAATGTCCAATATACGAACAAACAAATGTAACAATAATGATTAGAGCCGGAGATACGGTGGCTTAGTGGTTAGCACGTTCGCCTCTCAGCGCTAGGGATTCCCGGTTCGAATCCCCATCTGGGTGGAGTTTCCATGTTCTCCCTGTGTCTGCGTGGGTTTCCTCTGGGTTCTCCGGTTTCCTCCCACAGTCCAAAAACATGGATCAAGTCAATTGAATTCTCCAAATTGCCCCATATAGTGTGTGTGTGTGAGTGAGTGTGTGCCCAGCGATGGATTGGCGCCCTGTCCTGGGTCTATCTGCCCAGCGCCCGAAACATTCTCCCCTGGATGGGCATGAGGAATCCCACCCCGACCCTAAAAGAGGATAAAGCGGGAGATAATGAATGAATGAATGAATGATTAGAGCCCATCCCCCCATTTCATAGATTTAAAATGTCCAACTGCAGGTTTTGTTCTGTTGTTTTTAATAGCAAATAGTCAAGGCTATACCTGCACAGTATGCATTAGACTTACTTTATTATGTTCTTATTACTATTTATCTTATTGCACTTTATTTTACTCTTTTTATGAAGAGTTACTTTTCGATTCACAGTCTCTCACAACTGCTATAGTGTGATAAACATTGTGTGAATAAAATACTGTTTCTGTATTGCTCAATATAAGGCAAATTATTTATTGTTGATTTATTTGGAACTTAATAGGTGTAATGTGAAAACATTGAGTATTAGATCGTATTTATTCGTATCGAATTGTATCATGAGGTATTCATCAAACAATCGTTGGTTTGAAAAATCGATATCTAATCGAATCATTATGAAGGCTCCGATTTACAACTCTAGTCTACCTCTGTGTTCTATTACTTTAATAGGCCATAAGAGGTGCATGCCGTACTGTGACTACATTATGGTAAAAATCTTTGGCTTAAGATAGAAAATGCCTTAAACGCTTTACCAAAATTAAATCAGATAATACCACGCACTCTCATAGAGTTCTATAGCCTCTATGAAACTTTGTTTAAAATACTACATATAAAATATGATATTTGTATATAAATGCAAAAAAAATTATTTTATAAAAAGCTATATTAATAAATTGTTTTGTGACTAAATGTAGTGCTGTATATCAGTATCTCACTCATTGTATTAATAGCACTCCTAGTTTATAACTTTATTTCTAAAATGCTAAAAACTGAAAACGACAAACTCTATAATAATAACATATACACAATATACCCAAAACATGAGAGCAAATGTAGCTACCAAAATTTCTACTAATACCAATCATTTTTAACTGCAGCATACAACTGACAAATAATATGGTTCTGCTCTGTTTTCAAAACGCAAGTCACCTTTTGTCATGTACTAAAGTTTTTATTTAACAGCAAAAAAGGTAAGAATCTGTCTTATGTGCATACCATGTTTTACCAACAGTTCGGAACACAACAAAATATTAAAATCTGGCATAAACGTTGTTATTAAATGAGTAAACAAATATAACAAATTGAGCATAAGATTTTTATGCTTGGTGGCAAAGGCAAAGATAAACAATTTGTATAAACAATTGCTAAGAGATGGAGTCGTCATCTCTCTCACTACCCAACCAAACCATTAGACAAAACATTAGCGACACCCTAATAAAATCCTATTAATTGTCACATTCTTACACCGTGCTTTGATTAATAAAAGCTCATGGAGCTGCACTGGCCTTATTACTGCTGAAATAGCTTTGGGTAGCACTCGTCTTTGTGATGAATGGCTGCAGGTGTATCTAAGGCAGAGCGGAGTCCTTGAGCTGGCCCATTGCTTGACCTCTGCAGCCACACTAGCGTGAATATGCAGTTGTGGAGAGAAAATGCTTGAGGACTGCAGAGAAACCAATCAGGACTAGTTTTTCATATGTTTCGTTGCTTTAAGGAAATCCAAGTAATGGGTTTACAAGAGATGAAAATCATACAGTCTGCAAAAAACTATAAATGTGCAGTTAACTTTTAACCCAGGTCAGTACTGGGGTCTGAATCAAAGACTAAGCATCATTAGAAAGTGCCTCGTCTCATTATCGCTACTAATACATCACCCATGTGCTCTATTTATACCTGCTAAGCTCGAACTCCTAAGCTGCCTAGTGCAAGTTAGGTTCCGTATACATAACAGTTTAATTTATTTACAATAATCAAAGGAATAAATCACAACATGATGCGAGTAAGAAGCATTATTGCAAACAAAGCCATCTCTATAAGATACAAGTAAATGACAATTATACATCCATAACAAATGCTAAACAGGACTGGATAATGAATAAATGTCTATGAGATTATACAGCTCAACCTGCTATACTGCTGCACGCATGCTTTTCAAAATCCCTACAGAGTCAAAAGTCAGTGTTACAGGCACTTACCCTGACGTCGGGTGCTCTCTCCCTGCTCCATGACTTTGGAGCAGTGAGCGCTGAGGTAGGACAGTATCTGTGTTCAGGTTGCTGTGTTGAGCTAATGAGGGTGGTGCGCCACGAATATCTGCCACTGTCACAATGCCAAATCTGACGCCACTTACACATCAGCTACGGATCCCTGAACATTGCCTCTAAGAGGGGGAGGAGCAATACGATAGATGAACAAGAGAACCGGCAAGACTGACAGCATGAGGAAGATGTGTAGCTGTTCACCTGACTATGAGCTTACCATGGTAAAAATCATGAGTAAAAAGAATAAATACAAAAGTTTGAATCAAGGTTTTAAAATTCCAATCAGTAATAGAATGTCTGTATTTCACAAATTGCTTAAAATATCCTATTTAGCCACTGTAACAGAAATATGTTCCTTTACCAGACCAATGTTAATATGTGGTCAATCTGTATGTTTTTGTGGTAAAGCAAAAGTCAACATTACAGTTAACTTTCCAATTAGTGGCTTTAACCTACAGTTTTATCAGCATGTGAAGAGAGCAGTAATCACTTAACCAGATTAACCAAATCCTCACCTTTGAATAAAACACACAAGCATTGAGTTCCTGTGCTAGGACCAGCTCAAAGCAGAGTTTGTCTAAACAATCAAGACACACAAGAAACAATCAAAACTAGAATGGACTTGCTTTGTTCAGTATTAACACCATGCCTGTGAGCTCATCTGGGAAAACAGTAATGTGTATTTGAATAACTGGTTAAGACATTCTTATTCCATTTTGGATGAAAATCATGGGTCTGCACCTTGTATTAAACTGTGAAGTGTCTTTAAATGGGAAGGGGAAAAATACACTGATTTTAAGTAATGGGTTTATCTGGCAACGGGAAGCACGCTGATAAAGAACTGAAAACATTGTGGGGTTGTGTCTGTGAGTCAGTAATAGAAAATAGTAAAAAAAAAAAAGAAAAAGAAAAAAAAAAAAAAAAAATATATATATATATATATATATATATATATATATATATATATATATATATATATATATATATATATATTTTTTTTTTTTTTTTTTTTTAAAGCAGTTAGCAGCCATCAAGTTATTTTAAAATTAAATTTCTCAAAATATTAGGACGTCATCAAAAAAACTAACTAATCTTTCGTTTCTATAGTGGTTTCTCAAATCCGGGTGCCACTGGACGCTGAAGCCTATCCCAGCACTTATGGAATAACATCACCACTTTTTAAGGCAGATATTTATTTTAAAAAATATTAAACAACTAGACATTCTCCTCAAAAGTAAGAAATGCTGAACGATTTAAAGCAGCCATTGATTATACATAAATAAGCAGTAAATAAATAAATAAACTTCAAATTCTGTTTTATTAGAGAAAGTGTGTGTGTGTGCGTATGTATTTGTATATGTGGAGCAAAAAAAAAATGTCAGCTGTTCCATATTATGGCTTATTCTGGTCACTCATGGAATAACCAGCGGCTATATCAAAGTCATGGGAGAGTTTAGCCAATACATTCTTGAATCTCTGCACAAAACTGATTTTAATCTGATACTATTTTGTGAACCCATCTGGCAAACAACCATGCAGTCCACTAGAGGGCATAATTAACATTTTTTTTATTATATCTGCTTCCCCTCTCAGATGCTGTTTCTGAGTTCAGAAGACATTGTTAAACATAAACATGAGTCATAATCAGCTTTAAATGTGATATAATAAAACCAAGAGGAAAATAAACAAGCATCAATTGTTTTCCAGTCTGTGTATTAAGAGGTGATTCACCTGCTGGTTGCATGACAGGATGTAAATAATTTACTCCAGTTAAAAGAGTTTTCATGTTTCACTGAGTACTTAAAAAAATAAAAATAAAAATAAATAAATAAATATTTAGAGTCAAGCTTTAAATTTGATCAACAAATAAATAAAAAAAAACAATGATTTTAAAACATTTTGCAATGATTATAAAATAGATAACATTTTAAACATGCAATTTTTGAATACATAGAACCATTTTAATACAAATCTTCAGTCCAGAAAAAAACCCTGTAATATCCTTTAATCATAATAACAGGATTTACAAATGTTGATGCAGCAATGCTATCAACTGAATGCTGAACTGACTGAATATCCTGAGAAAACCCCATTTAAAGACACTCTACTCTTTGTGATGTTTGCTGTCTGTCTATGGAAAATGCATTACTGTACCAGTGCGTAATATCATGCACATCTGCTATACATTTGGCTAAAACAATGTAAAATAACAATTTGTGTTTGAGGATTTTAAACAATGCACTGTAATCTCATAAAAAAAACTGACCATGTTGGCCACATCTACCATAAAACAAAAAAAGCTTAACATGTGTAACAGATTTAAGTTTTAAAAACAGCATGAAAATGTAAAACAACCAAAGTGAACTTTTATGACAGAGACAGCCATGGATTTTAATGGAATGTTTGTGGTTGGGACAGAGAGGAACTCTAAACCTGATAAGCATTCAGCAGGTCATGGCCAGAATGCATAGAGAGCAAACAGCACACATGCAGGCCTGATCTAAGTGACCTTTGAATAGCAGAAATAAAGCTGAGGGAGAAATCATTTCCATTAACATGCCAATAGTTTATTCTTTTAGTCTTCTAGTCTAACCAGAAAATCCCAATCTATGATTTAAATTTACCAAACAAGAAAAGGTTTTCATTCTTAATAAGGTATTAAACAGATTCAGTAAATATAAACAATTTACCTGAAAAAAACCCAAAAAATGTTGTGTATTTATTAGCATATTTATTAGTGTTTTACATTGCATACACTTTAATAATGTTTTGAGAAAGAGGGTATTTGCAAAGTGAAATTTTTCTTGCTTGATACAAGCCTTCAGCTGCTCAACAGTCTGCGACACCGTTATCTGATTCCTCTCTTTATGATGCAGCATGTGTTTTCGAGAGAAGTCAGATCTAGACTGCAGCAAAGTCAAGCACTGTACCTCTGACGCCAGCCTGTTGAAGCATGTGCAGTCTGAGACCTGACATGTAAATGCTAAGATAACCATGGATTTCCCAAAGGGAGCAGAAAAGTCAACTTCCTAGTGGGATATGCCTCCAAAATATGAATAACCTCTTTAACTTTAGTGTCACACTACACTTAGACATTTTTTAGTGAAAGCCATGTGATTTCTTGACTTTGCCAGTCCAGAAAATCTGCTGAAAGGCACGTTTTTTGCTGTGATCAGTATTTCTTGATGCAACTGTAAATTTCATTAAGCATATTCTAGTTGTTCTCTAGTCTAGAGTTCCAAAATCATGCATATTAGACAGTTTTCGTTTTTTTTTTTTGCCCTATACTTACATATTTTCTCTAAATATTATTTGAAAATAACAAGTTATACTCAAATTGGCGGCACGGTGGCTTAGTGGTTAGCACGCTTGCCTCTCAGCATTAGGGATTCCCAGTTCGAAGCCCCAACATGGAGTTTCCATGTTCTCCCCGTGTCTGCGTGGGTTTCCTCCGGATTCTCCAGTTTCCTTCCACAGTCCAAAAACATGAATCAAGTCAACTGAGTTCTCCAAATTGCCCCATATAGAGTGTGCGTGTCTGTGTGAGTGAGTGTGTGCCCAGCGATAGATTGGCGCCCTGTCCTGGATGTATCTGCCCAGCGCCCGAAACATTCTCCCCTGGATGGGCATGGGGAACCCCACCGCGACCCTAACAGAGGATAAAGCAGAAGATAATGAATGAATGAATGAATTTATACTCAAATTAAAAATAAATAAATTACTTTTTGCAAACTTTTGGCACAAAGAAGTCAGCAATTTACCTCCAATGTTTACCAAGTGTCTTGCAAAGTTTTATTTACACCCAATAATGTTACATTTTAAAATAGCCAATATTCTGTATTACATTGCCACGTTTTGCCCTGCTCCAGCAAATTTTAGTTTTTAATTTTAAGGGGGGGGGGGGGGGGGGGGGGGGGGGGGGGGGGGGGGGGGGGGGGGGGGGGGGGGGGGGGGGGGGGGGGGGGGGGGGGGGGGGGGGGGGGGGGGGGGGGGTTTCCTCCGGGTTCTCCGGTTTCCTCCCACAGTCCAAAAACATGGAACAAGTTAATTGAATTCTCAAAATTGCCCCCTATAGAGTGTGTCTGTGTGAGTGAGTGTGTGCCCAGCGATGGATTGGCGCCCTGTCCTGGGTCTGTCTGCCCAGCGCCCGAGACGTTCTCCCCTGGATGGGCATGGGGAACCCCACCGCGACCCTAATAGAGGATAAGCGGGAGATAATGAATGAATGAATTTTAAACTATGCACTATGCAGGCAATATGCAACAGGCTTGCCCAAATATCTGACTTATGACAAAAATGGGTTTAATGAAACTTGTAAAACTACTTTTGTATACTCCTGAAGCAGTATTTTAACAAGGTAATTATCTGACTTTGTTAAAGTGCTCCATTTGTGTAGACAACAGACTGACAGATTTCAGCTTAGACACGGAGACTAGAAGGTGCAAATAAATGCAAATCACCAAAGTAAAATCTGCCTGCATTCCACATGACAGAGGGCAAAAATGCCCTATAGCAGTAAATCTGTAGTATCTTACTCTTCTAAAATATGTGCCATGTAAATATGTGAAACATTTACTTTCTACTCTTATAGATTAAACTGAAGACCACAAGACTTATGACTTTTCATTTAATTTAATTGTTTATTTTCTCTAAAACTAAAACATCCCATTTTATTCCAATACCACAGAATCAAATTTAATACCAAAGCAACATTAAATAAACAAACACTATTTGGGCAAATAACACTATGATCTATTTTGATAATATTTTTCAAAGTTAAAGAAGATAAACAAAAGAAAAAAAAAAGGAAAATCAATTGTTTATGCTGTTTTGATGCTCTGAGGGGAGAGAACATCACTATCTTGAAGTGAAGATGAAGATGAAGCAACTAACATTTTGCAAGACTTAGTTGATTTTCAATAACTTTAAGATATTTTTTTTTAAATGCCCCATATAATGTGCATTTGTGTGCATGTTTGTGTGAGTGAGTGTGCTTAGTGATAGTTTGGCCCCTTATCCTGGGTGTCATCTGCCTAGCGCCCAAAACATTGTCACCTGGATGGGCATGGAGAAACCCTCTGTGACCCTAGTAGAGAATTAAGTGAAGGATAATTAAATGAATGGATGTTTGTATAGGCTCTTTAGAATGTAAATGTGTAAGATCATATGTTAAAAGGTTTCATTACAAAATAAAAATATCATTAATAGTTCATTGAACACATTATATATGATGCATAACCATTTTTTTAAATGAAAAATCGCAATGTCTGTGATTCATCAGACAAAATGTTCAGAAATTCAGGAACATGACATAAGTTATCATGGTCACAACTTGTCAAAAGTCTAGATCCTTTTGATCCAGATGGGCTAGCGCGAGAATCAGATGCACCGCCATCTTGGATCTTGGATTAAAATGACAAAACGCTTTACGGAGCTTTAAACTAAATGAACCTAATTACTGAGAAAGCTACACACACTGAGTGGGCTTTAAACAATTTTTCTGCCTTATACCAATTTTAATGTTTACCAGAAACCTTACTGAACACAGCAAAATGGTCAAAGAGCGCTATCCTATGGATTTCACGCTCTTTTAATTTGTGCAAAATTTAATTGCATATACAAGGTATAATAGTTACAACTGACCTGTGGGGTTTCCACATGGCAGATATAAGGGGGTTGTGACTGCGTTTGGTAAGTGTGGGTTTGGAGTTAAAAAGACGTTCTGTTGAAATACAGACAAATTCTGTGAAATAGCTACCTGACTATGTCTCTGTTCTTCCCCAACGCCACAATAACAACAACAATGATAATAATATGTTTTGTTCTAACAATTTTAATAAATTTTGGTATTTTTGCTATTTACCCACAATCTTATGAGTGTAAAATACAACATAAGTATTTGTTATTATAATTTTTTTTTTTTAACTTTTTATGTTTGGTACTCAAAAACAATGACACATGCCACTTAAGTAATGCTTCACATTCTTCATGGTAGAGTCTCAGACAGTCAAAGGCTTGTGCTTAAGGAACCAGTCTTGCGAACTTAAGGTCCACGGTTTGATTCCCAGTCCCAACAAGTACTATGGCTAAAGTGCCATTGAACAAGGCACTTAAGCCCAATTGCTTCCCGGGCGCCGTATACAGGAATGCCCACTGCTCTGGCCATGTGTGCACTTCACTCAGTGTGTGTAGGTGTGTTTTTTACTGCACGGATGGGTTAAATGTGGAGGATGAATTCCTTTGTCCTTTGTAAGCACAGTAGACAAAATAGATAACTTTATCTTTATTAACTTTATCAAGCTGTGCCACTGGTCTGGGCAGCCACATACTGGGCCTAAAGGGTGGGAGACCAAACTGAAGATTCCTCACAGTGTTATTGTGGGAAAGGAAGGCTAACAATCTGCAGTATGCCAACTGCTTTTTGCAGAATCTTGTTTTTGGGTTAACAAATAGAGCATTTGGTGTTGCATGTGCCAGATAGAAACGCTGATGCAAAAAAATTGATAAAAATCTGGAATTAAACGGTTAATTGATTGTCAAAAAATTGACATTGATTGTCTGATAGACTTTTAACAATTTGCAGCAGTCTTGGATTATTTAACAGAGACAGAAGTAGTAACCAATATTTTATTTGCATGGCCTCTGTTTAACTTAGGAACAAGATATATTTGGAAATCATTATGTATAAGCTTGAACAACCCCACAGAGCAGGTCGGACAAGTCTCAATGCACTGCATATAGAAACGTGTTTAAATCTACAGTAATGAGTAAACATTGAAGTCCAGCAGGCCAAAAAACTGCATATCTGGTGTTGAGAACCATGAAGAAGAAAAAAAAAACAAAAAAAAAAAAACCCAGCACGCAAACACTATGCTGAACATACAAACAGATCAATCTACAAAGTTCAAACCCTCAAGGAGAAAAAAAAAACTAATGGCTAAGGGAAAAGACATGTTACAAGCTTGACACCAGAAGTGAGATGGTGAAAAACAGGAAGCACATGGTAGTGTGAAACATTGACCTAACACTAAACTACCCTGGTGCTTGAAAGTTTGTAAACGCTTTAGAATTTTCTGTAATTGTTTGACCTTCTCCAATTTCAAAACAAGTCAAATAAAGATAAATAGAAATAGATCGAACAAACTGATCAAAAATTGTAGTATTCTTACTGTTGCTCGCTTCGATTTAAAGATGACAGCACAAATATTCTTGCCAAAATTGATTAGGTTTATTCTTGAGTTTGTACCTTAACTTTTTACATAACTTTACACCCAACCATAAAAACTGCAACATAAATCACCACAATTACACAATTAATAGAACCACAATTACACATCAATTCACTTTAATACTAGAAAAGATAATGAACTTTACATAAATCGAACTAGTACACAAACAGAACACAAACCTCATTGGCGGCATTAAATATCATAGAGAGCTTATGGTTTCATGCTTGACGCTCCTTGACTCCTTAATAAACACTTTAACCCTTAATTCTAACTTTGGAACCTTTGAAGCTTTGTAACCTTACAAACTAACACTCTTAATGTTTTTAAAATACCGTATGTCCATAAAATACAATAAAAAATAAACTGGTCAAGTAGGCCATTACAAAAATATTGATCTCGTTATTTATACACTGAAGAAAGTGATCCAATAATTTATATTTTTTGTAAATGTGTGTAAACCTTTTAGATTGGCAGAAGTTGAATTAAAAATTGTGTTGTTTTTTTAATCGAAAGAGTGGCAATTTGCTTTGAGCACCGGGGGAGCTATTAACGTCCAATCTTGATTGGAAATGTATCAATGGAGGAGATTTTTGAGGACCTCAAAAGAAAAAAAAAATGATAGAAAGTTTATAAGGCCAACTCTAAAGACTATTGACTTCATCAACACACAGTCAGCCTATTTTTGCCTTCACTGTGAGTGGCTTTCCAACAAAGCCCATGTCAAGAGCAAAGTGTATAAGAGCTCAAGGTGGCTCTGAAACCATTAAATGCCCAAATCAGTTTATAATTTTCTATATTTCTGCACTAAACCATAATTTTATCAAAATTTGTTGTAAAAATAAATCCCAAGAAATAAGGAGTGAAACCAAATAAGGAAAATGTGACAAAAATATTGGACAGTATTTCTGTATTTCTGATCATTACATATCTGTCATTAGCAAAAATCTATGAGCATATACTTTCTGTATCTGTTGTGACCACTTTAGTTGCAATAACTATATAATCCTTATTGATGATACGACTTCCACATTGGATTGGAGAAATTCTAGCCTATTGCTAGTTATGTTGGTGGGTTCCATCCAACCGACTGCTTGAGGTCCATATTCAACATTTCTATTGGCTTAAGGTCAGGACTTGAGTAATGTGCAAAACATTTAAATTTGGGCCAAAGTTACTGAGAAATAAAAAATAAAAATCAAAAACAGCTAATAAGCATGCCCTTGTTGTACTTAAATAACTGTGCTATCATTTAATACCGTAAAATAAAATAAAAAACTGTTACAAAAAAAAAAAAAAAAAAAAAAAACACTCTCTATAATCCCACAGGTGGTGCTTTAAATAATTTACATTCAGCAGATGACAACGCAGATGTGGTATTTATGGTCAAAAGCTGCAGTGAAGTATCATTTATTTGCATTGTTTTTTTGCTTCAAATATGTAATATATACCAAAAACCTCAATCAACAATCAAATCAGCACTTAGTTTTCATGAAAGGATCACAGTGGGTGGTTGTTGGTGATTCCTATTAATACTACAATTTGTTCTCCTAAATATGTTTTAGTCATATCACAGATATGGCCGAGTACCCCAATTACAGTAATGGACATTAGGCTGAATTGGGGGTTGTCCACTGCTGTTGGTGAAAGGCCACACAAAAGGTTGGGGTTCGACACCTCCCTGTGCATAGGACAGCTTCCTACTTATGCCTGCTGTTAGTCCCACATCACTGAATGGATAACAGGTGGAATGTGACCGCCTCTGACTTCCTTGAGCAGCAGTAAAAGAAGTAGCTGTGATGCAAGTGAATGTAAAATCATATCATAAGCTTCAAAAGCACTAAAATTTACAACTTAAAATTTATGAAAGTTAATATTTCCTACTTTATGTCTGCATGTTAATAAATGTTAAAATAGAATTAAACAGTAAAATCCAGAGTGATTTTGAATACTAAGAATGGTGTGAAAATAAACTGCACAGAGAAGTGGAAACCTTTTTCGAATCTTATGCTCTTTCTTATGATCTTTCCCTTATTCACTTACAGTCACCCAAATCAAAAGAACTACCATATAATTTCGTTGTACTCAATGACAGTTCTTAAAATGCTATTTGAATTAAACTTCTGAACTGCAAGCCTGATCCCAGTATACGGATTTGTAATTTTAGGTTCTTTTTGGGTGGAGCAGACAAATACTTTGACACAGATACTGAATTTTTTGCTGCAGTATGTAATCTGAATTTGTAATCCTTGATAATTAATTTCATTACCCATCACACTAGGTTTGTTAACCCACATCTACATGGTTCAAGCTGAAATGCTTGAGGAAAAATAATTTTGATTAAAAAAAGGGGACAAGAAATCACTTTTATTGCCCAGTTGACTCAAATATTATGTCCTTTAGGACAACAAAAACTCCTAATGACAGTAGCAACTATGTTGCTTAACATTATATAAAAGTTGGACAAAAACAGTTATTGCTTAACATGTAATGTGCTGCCAGCTCTCTAACCTTACATGACTTGTTACAAGCTTGCTGCATCAGAGTCTATAAACCCATAACTGCACACCAAGTTACAATTAACAAGAACATGATGAAAGTATGAAGAGGTCCTATAGTGCAGGTTAAAAAAGGTGGTTGTTAAGAACTGACAACTTGATAAACAAATCGCACACCGAGTTCAAACAGTGTGACATTACATCATACTCTCATTCTGTAGATATTTGGCTCCAATGATTCAACCAATATAGTTGAATCATAATCCCATGATACTCATAACATTTATGAGCTCGCATGTTGCTGGTTAAGCTGCTAATTGCAAAACCTTCCGGAATGGTTTACTAAAAAGTTTAAAATTTTATTTCCTCTGTTAAATCAAGTTACAAACATATTGAGCTTTAAACAATTGGTGTTAAAATGCAACATGGCCAGTCAGATCACGAAGGGGCAGTCCAGGCACATTACTATTTATGGCTGTATATTACTTAAGGTGTCCAGTTCACAATGTGTGTTCAGATGGCATTACTGCCTAATTTACCTCCCACAGTGCCTAAATGCCTGACTGGTTTAGCAGGGGCTAGAGCTAGGAATACAATACTATTATACATGCAAAATTTTATGCAGAACAAATTTTAGAAAAGCCATGAACATTTTAATTTTTACACCCTGGCGTGCAGTCATCAAAGCAACCACCACTTCATGCATTGATAATGTATTTGGTGGGGAAGCATGAGAAAGCAAAGACGTTTAAGTTACCAAAGATACATATCCAAATGCATTCCAGACTAGTGGTTTAATTAATCGGGTAATGTATTTTAAGTTGATTGCACTTGTTCTGTAATTAGTGTGTAAGTTTATGAACATCTGATCACTCAGCGGGCATTTTAAAACTAACTGTACACGGGGACAGTGACTCGGCTACTGAGTTTGTCAACACCCAAACATGGTCGGTAGCAGTACTGTTGTAGATCTTAACAGACAAAAATAGTCAAGTGAGGCTATACATACCAACAGATAAGCTGTGTAAATACAACCAAAAAAAGTATTATAATAACTTTCTTTCATGTTCTCTGGTTAGATTGTATCACTCTTATTACATTTTCTTAATTTACCAAATTAATAAATTTCCTTTTTATTTTTTTAAGCAGCAAAGTGCATATTACTATAAGTATTTCTGTCAAGGTTTTTTTAATTGATGAAACAAGTTGTCCTATTAACATTACAACCAAAGAAAACCTATGTTCGTGTAATGGTTTGTCAAGTTAATCCCAAACATCAAATGGTACTACAAGTTACATTAAATATTACTATTAACCTTAAAACTTGATTTTGATATTGATAACAGTATCAGACATGCCATAAAAATAATAACTCACATGTGAGTTAAAAGAGAGCACATGTTAACTGGAGCCCAAATTGCAGTTTACTTTCAAAACTATCAGGACCACGAACAAAATCAAGCCAGAATGAGGAATGTTTTCTCGAAAACCAGCCAGGCTCACCTGAAGCGTCTTCATCCTCTTCCCTCAGAACATTGTCGGCATTGCTTCCACGCTGTGGCGATTTCCCCTCATCACCCACAGGCACCACCGTGAAGTTTGTTGGCATTTTATTTTCAGCATGTGCTTTCCAGCATGAGCAGTTGATTATATCCTGTCTGGCTCGCTTGTACTGGTCTGTATTGTCTGTTCCCGCTCCTGTATGCAGCTCTCTTTTCTTGAGCTGGAGCTGATCTGAACTAAGTTCTCAGTTTCAGCCCTACTGCTAGGATACCGGCAACCCACGTGATCACGTTTCCTCCAAATATGGTGCAACCACGCCCTATCAGCCACGCACACTTACTCCCACACATACACACATGCAGGGCCTGGAGAGGTCTGTCTCATGTCTGCAGCAGACACCACCAAAGAGACAAAGACAAAAGGTTCAAAGGATCTATTGATTACCCCAAGCCTTTAAGCCACTTCCTCAATTCCAGAAAAGGGTAAACGACTCGACAAAGTCAGCTTGCTATTGTACAATGATTAGCAGCTTTTGGTCTTTGCCATAGTACTACATGGCAGATGTTTCAGGACAGTTAATTTAATAGTAACACCAGGAAACTACCCATGTTTGCACACAACCCTTCTGTCAGTCAACAGCAGGGGCGGGATCAAGACAAGTCTGAACTGTGGAGCTCTGAAAATTTTGCATTTACGATATTTTGAGTACAATATTATTAGAAACAAGAATATTACTCAACCTGCTTACTATAAATTAACAGGATCATTAATAATTGTGTTTTTAAGGGAATTTCACAAAAAGGATCAACTAGAGCAACCTCAAAATCCAAGTTATGTTTCTATTGAAGGAACCTGGTGTGCTTTAATGATACTTCAATAAAATACAAACTAGATCATAATTAGTCTTCTTAGTTACAAATTAAAAGCCTTTTACCACCGAATGAGTGTAAAGTATAGCAATATATCTCTGTAACATTGGGTGAAAGGAACAAGGACCAGAGACAGGAGTTCACACAACAGCACAGGCTTTATTGCACACACTGCAGACGTCGACGCCAAAGAAACAATAGGTTTCACAGCATTTCTTCGCCCATAACCGTGCCATGTCTAACGACTCTCTAGTCCGGTCGGATTTCGCTAGAAACTCTCTCCCTGCAGCATTTGATGTCCAGGTTTTAAAGGGTGCACACAATCATGAGGTGGAGCCATGTCAGGTGTTTTAATTAACCATAATCAAACTCCTATACCGACAACTCCGACTCCTCCACCAGCACCACGGAGATCCTGCCACAATTTCATCTCATTATCTGCCGCTAAATTCTCTACTAGGGTTCCCCATTCCTATCCAGGGACAATTTAGGAACTTACTAAGCGTTGTGCCCCTGTGCTGCCCAGCAAAATATTACATTTATAATTTTTAAAAAATGAAGAAAGTAGACAAACCCAAATTTTCAATTTAATTTCAAAGAATACAAGTCATTTAATTAGACTGAAGGTAAATTGTTAATAATGTGTCACATGGGTCATGTCATTCTAGTATGCATTCTGGAATGCAGCGATGAAGAAATAATAACTTTTATAAGTTCATTTTATCCTCCTTCCAAGTGCTTGAGTTGAAACACCTTTGGCAATAGAACTGAATAAACATGTGTCCCAGTACACTTGGTACATTGTACCTGTTTGGATTTGAATAGCTCCTTACTCTGAATCGTCCATGAGAAATTACAGGAATGTAGCCTGAGTCTCTGATACAGGGCAGCCTTTTCTTTGAGAATGTCCAGTACACATCAGCACCTCCCCCAACTTTATTTACAAGGTCAGAAATTCATGGGAAATGTGTTTAGTCAATAAAGTACCTTAAACTAAATGGTGAGACAGGTTTAGAGCTTTTCCTCACATATATTATTACTGCATCCATCTTATTACATTTAAAGAAACTAAACAGAGAGTTAGGGACAATTTGGTCTTAAGTGCTCGCTATCGCCAAAGAATTTGCTATCTATATCTATCTATTTGTAATACCAAAGCTGCTTTATAGAGCACTATCATTTCGTTTCTTGAAATGCTTTAGATTCAATTATAGAACTGATAGAATCAGTTACTTTTTGTTCTATATATATATATATATATATATATATATATATATATATATATATATATATATATACACACACACATAATCCAACACACACACACTTGTGTAGTGTTTGTTTAAGCCACCATAGATATTTTTGTCAGCTTCACAAGGTCAGATGGCCTCTCTCAAGATGTTTCCAATTAGCACGTGACAGGCTCCGCCTGATGAACGTATGCAGCCTTAATAAGCTGTAACATCCCATGCCACGGAAAGAGAAATCCATGGAACGACAGGAGTTGGACTTTCGGCAACAATGGCTGTATATTTAAATGTACATTTGAAGTCTGTAATAAATGCCCATTCCTGTGCATAAGAAATGTTTACTTTTATTTACGCTTTTTTTACACCATTTTTTTTGTTATTTGTACAGATGTTATTGTTTTTTTCACTTCATTTTTCTTCCTTATTTAGTCTTGTCCTATTTCACTTTTTTAGACATCTGTCCCCATCACTCAAAACCTACCAACCAGAGAGGGTAAGTGCTCCTACACATTTACTCTAGGGTCCTTATGTGGATACCTTACATGCTCTTAACATGTAAGTGGACCACAGTAAATATGAATGCTAATGCCTGTGATTTGCTGATGTTGCGATAAATTTATATTGAATGACATTCATTGATAAATGAATGTCTTCATTTTACTAATTAAAAAAACTCACAATGAATCCTGGATCTGCAAATATAAAAATACTTTTTTTTTTAACCAGCCAACGTAAATTTTGTATTTCATGTCTCTTTTGGAATTCACATACTGCTGATTATACCTCAGCATTGTTATTTAGGAGCAACACTTAACATGGGCTACATAAATATAAAAGTCATGAATTGTTCAAATCAGTGTTGTCTTGTTTTTTCGGGCGTTAACACATGGATATTATCAGGATCTGAAATGTCAATATTTTCTTTCAGGACATAAGATAGTCCTCACCAATCCATATTTGGTTCTGCTTGTCTGTGGATTTATGTTTTCAGTTTCACATTTGTACAAAACTTTAACATTGTCTAGTATTTATTTGGCTGAAGATTTCTCCTAGTTGGCGGCACGGTGGCTTAGTGGTTAGCACGTTCGCCTCTCAGCGCTAGGGATTCCCGGTTCGAATCCCCATCTGGCTGGAGTTTCCATGTTCTCCCCGTGTCTGCGTGGGTTTCCTCCGGGTTCTCCGGTTTCCTCCCACAGTCCAAAAACATGGATCAAGTCAATTGAATTCTCCAAATTGCCCCCTATAGAGTATCTGCCCAGAGTTCTCCCCTGGATGGGCATGGGGAACCCCACCGCGACCCTAATAGAGGATAAGCGGGAGATAATGAATGAATGAATGAATTTCTCCTAGTTTGGGGTTTGATGCATAAATATTTGGCAAACCCTGCATATTGGGGGCTCTTTCCCTTTACTTAATGAGTGTGGGTTTAGGTGTCCAACATAGTGTATTTAACATACACAGCCTGACCTCTTTTTTGTTATCATAGTTCAGGGGTATTTGTTTAGAATTCAGTCAAGTTGAGGAAAATTTGTCAGGCCATGGTCCAGACCATCTTTATTTCTAACGTGTGTTACGATTTAGTGCCATTTCCCATATAATGAAGTAGCTTAATAGTTTTGTTAGCATTTATTTATCTGTCTCAAATTAACATCTTAGATTAACATCTAACTCTGTTTTCACTGTTGCCTTTTCTTTATAAGAGCACACCATCTGAATAAGCCTTTCTTTTTCGACTCAATTTATCCTCTAACTGCTGCTTCTCGCTTTGTACCCCTCCTGTGCTCCAGAATCTGCACAGATATGATTGGTTGAGGAGCGCTTTTGGTGATCTTACTACAGACGCAATTTACATGCGAGTTACTGCTGTCTGGTTGTCTTTCTGGCCAGCTGATCTGTAATGTTACAGCAAACCAAGTATTCTACAAATGTATTTGTTACAGTTGTGGCTTGTGAGGTCTTGTATCAAGTTATGCTGTAATAATGGAAGTGGAATTAATTAAATGTAGCTAGGCGGCACGGTGGCTAAGTAGTTAGCACGTTCGCCTCTCAGCACTAGGGATTCCCGGTTCGAATCCCTCTCTGGGTGGAGTTTCCATGTTCTCCCCGTGTCCGCGTGGGTTTCTTCCGGGTTCTCCGGTTTCCTCCCACAGTCCAAAAACATGAATCAAGTCAATTGAGTTCTCCAAATTTCCCCATATAGAGTGTGACTGTTTGAGTGAGTGTGTGCCCAGTGATGGATTGGTGCCCTGTCCTGGATGTATCTGCCCAGCGCCCGAAACATTCTCCTCTGGATGGGCATGGGGAACCCCCCCCGCAAACCCAATATAGGATAAAGCGGAAGATAATCAATGAATGAATGAATAATAGTTTCTCTACGAACAATACATTTTATATTGAACATTTAAATACAAACTTTTTTGCAGGTCTGCACATTACACAACAACCTGTAATAGTGTTTTGTGTAAATTGCATATTGCATTGCTTAATACTTTCTGAATTGATGTGTGTGCATATTACTAGAGACCGCACACCTTTTTTATTTCACAGATAAAGGTGTTCCAGGTCTGTGTGGTATTCCTGAGTGCTGACATTTTTACAAAGTAAATGGTACTCAACTTTGAAACTGGTCTAAGATATTACTTGGTGAAAGCAGCAATAATTTGTTAAATCTCAGACCAATGCAAGTGAACAATCAAGCAGTGATGTATAATATGTTTAGCTCAATTTTCATTCATTTATTTATTAATTCATTATTTTTCGCTTTATCCTCTATTAGGGTCGCGGGGGGGTTCCCCATGCCCATCCAGGGGAGAACATTTCAGGCGCTGGGCAGATACACCCAGGACAGGGCGCCAATCTATCATTGGGCACACACTCACACACACTCTATATGGGGCAATTTGAGGAACTCAATTGACTTGATCCATGTTTTTGGACTGTGGGAGGAAACCCAATAATTTAAAAAATATTATTTTATTCACACCAATTTAAACAAACTGCAATATAGAACACATCTGTGTTATTGTATTCCCTGATGTTCCAACCACTGCAGATTAACAAGGCTATTTCTGAAGCACCCGAGTATTGATTCATCAGGAAACATAAGAGACACAACCATACCAGGTTTCTAATGCGCTGACTAAAAGATGCAGTGTCACGGCGAGCATTTAGACAAAACTAAAAGCAGTTTTCGTAAACAATTCCAGTCCAATGAGAAATGTAATCCTCGTCCTCATTAACACTTTGGCTGCTTTTAACAAAAATTACATACAGCTTATGCTATTGTATGGTCATTTCCTTTATTAGTAGGGGTTTAATCTTAAAAAAATTAAATTAAATTATTATTTTTTTTATTTTAAATAATCTTTAAAACTAGATTATAAACTCAATTAGTTATAGATTTTATTGATTGGTAACTGGTTAGCTCTCTTAACTGGTAAAATTCTTGATTATCGGCCTCGTGGTGATTTTTGTTCTTGTTTACCTTACAGTGTACTCAGTAATTTCATTGTAAATTTTTGTATAAAAACAAATTAGATCCAATAATTGTTATTGCAATAAACGTTTGTGAATCTTATGTGTCATTTCACTAATAAAAAGAGGCAGAGAGTAACCAAACTTCACTCTTTTTTAAAGTCTAATCTACACAAAGTGCCTATTCCTACATATTGTGAAAGGCATCTCTGTCTGAAAAAGCAAATCCAAATAAAACTGAAATCTGTATGAACAAAAATTAAAGCTTTATTATAAAAACACTGCAAATAGCCAGGTTAACCCTTCTTACGCGGTATCCCTTTACCAAAATGCTGGTCTTTGAGGATCACTATATACTAATGAGACTGGTTTCAGTGTTGTGGTTGATCAGTAAAACTCCTAGGGGAATTACAAGAACATGGCTTAGTGTCAAACCTAGATGGTGGTTAACCTTGTTAAGAAAACCATTAAGCCTCACATGAATAAAAACATTGGTACATTCGTAACCAGAGGTTTACCACCTATGCAGAGTTAACTTCAAGGTTTGTCACTAAACATTCTTACCCTGTTGTACCCTCAGATATCCTGTTTTTTTAATGCACATATGGTTTACTCAACATGTTGTTAACAGGAAAAATAATTATTCAGTAAGCAGCAGTTCTGCAGACAGAAATGCTTTGCTTATGAAAGTAATCAACAGACAACAGCTTGCCTGGTTCAAACTGACAGACTGCCATAAGCACTCTGTAAGCAGAAAACGCATCTGAGAATGTTCATGCCAAACCTCTATTCTGAGAGTAAATGGAGGCCCTAAGCAGTATTAATGTAATATTTGTAATAAAAACCTCAGTAAGAGTATGTTGGATCGGTTAAAAACATGTTGGTGGAAAACCCCAAGATATACCATACTTTATCAAACTAAATTTATGTGCGGTACAGTGGCTTAGTGGTAAACACCTTCGCCAAGTTCTATTCACTGGGTGGAGTTTGCTTATTCCGGGTTCTCCGGTTTCCTCCCAAAGGCCAAAAACATGGATTCAATGTAAATCAAATGCTTTTTGTCACAAGTATTTCAATCTTTGCATACACTCTATATTAGCCATGCAACAGTAAAACTTAAGGCATTATAGTTTTTAAACATTGGAGTGGAGATCCAGGGTCAAATCCATGTTCTCCCCTTGTCCATGTGTCCATTGTCCATTGACTCAAAGTAAATTGACAGCTTTAAATTCCATGTGTATAGTAAGTGTGTAACCAGCAATGTACTGACACCCTGTTGTGGGTGTACCCACCCAGAGCTTGAAACATTCTCCCCTAGAAATGCATGTGGAATACAAAAAAAATACAAAATTTAGGTGGTCAAGATAATTAGATGGGAGTTGTACTGGCTGATTTCATGAAATTAATAACCGTTAAAAAAGCAAATTCAGGATTTGCAAAATCAATTTGTTTGCTTTATCTTGTCTGAAATTCTTGACCTTTGCTTTATTGAGTGTTATGTATCATGGGCAACATCTGTCACACACAACTGCTTTTATTTACTTTGTATCCTTACAGCAAATGTTTTGTGTTAAACATGTTCAGGAACAATCATGTGGATCCATGATCTGACTCTTCATCTGACTGTAAGCTTTAAAAGTAATAAAGTCTGAATGAATCTCATTCTCTCATACTGTTATAAAAAAAACAAAATAGGGGTAACCTGAACCTAGAGTGGAGAGAGGGATCACTGTATCTGCCTTCCTTAAAGCAGTGACTAACTTCATCTGTCCACTGGTTTCAGCCACCAGCGTGTACCATCACTATTGCCAAAGTAACTCCCATCTTTCATCTCCTCCTATGATGTCCATGAAAGAGCGGCAAGTGTCTCTTTTTTCTTTTGACACAGATTTTTTTTTTTGCAGATAAACTGACCAAATCTCGTCATACAGTCAGTCACTCACCATCAATTAGTCTTAAACATTCCTTACGTGTGATTCTATTTTGTTTTCACAAAGAGATTATGATTCAATACCTTGTGAGTGTGACGGACAACTTCCTCCTTCATAACAGTATTGTAAAACATGGTAACATAGCAATAACCAGCTGTAGCAACCCATTAAAACTGGGTTAAATAATTAAGAATTAAATGTTAAGGAGAACCTGATTTACTGATTTATTACAACATAAACAAATATAATTTAATCAAACCCTTTTGATGTTTACAGCAGACCGTCAAGCTTTTGTAGATTTGAGATTTTTTTAAATACTGAATGTTTTTTTTTTAAACCCGGTTGAGTAGGCCTAAATTTAAACCCTCCTTCTGACACACAGCAGGCAGTAACCTGAACTATTGCAGTGGACTGTATAAAAGATTTACATATATTTGCTTAGAAGATTTATTTACTTAAAATCAACCTTTAACCCATATCTTGATTTCTGTGCTAGCATTGCTAACTTAGCTGTTTTTACAACGATTCCTACAATGACACAGTATAAAACAAATATCCCATGCACAGTGAGTCTATCTACTTCCAACACAAGAAACAAGACAAACCAGTGAACAGATTGGATTAAAAACATAACTTTTGGATTATCACTATTTTTAGCAAGAACTAGAATTTAGCAAAAAAAAAAAAAACTGAAGACCAAAGCAAATCCTTAATTCTTATTATTTGCTAGGTCTCTAATTTTCCCTTTCACTGAATATTTTGATGAAACCAATACATGTGTACACATATAATAGTCCTCTCTGAGCAAAATAACTCACGTATCACTGAAAAATAGCACAAAGTTTTATTGGGATGAAATATATACAGTATATTTTATCTCAATATTTTCATATCATATGTATATTTTTTATAATAGTCAACAATGGCGTTGTGGTTAGCACATCCAGCTCTTAGAACTGGGGATCCAGTTAATTGGCTGCCATAAATTGCTCATGGGCAATATCTGTCACACAAAACTGCTTTTATTTACTTTGTATCTTTACAGCAAAGGAGACTGTTAAGGAGAACCCGATTCACTTATTTAATACAACATAAACAAATAAATTGCTTCTATATAAATGGACTCCATATAGTGTGTGTGTGTGTTTGTATGGATTGCACCCAGCAATAGATTGGTGCCCTGTCCGGGGTGTATCTGCCCAATACCCCTCCAAAAAAGTTCATTCCTGGCTGGGCATAGGGAACTAGTATAGGACTGAGTGGTCAGAATAATAAAATGAGAAACATATTAGGATTTAGGATTACGGTCTATTAAGCGGGCCAACTACGACTATAATAGCTCCTCACAAATAACAATTGTCAGAACAATTATAATAGTGTATATCCTCAACAATGACTAAAAAGTCACCAACAGATACCAAACTGTATTAGTATTAGACAAAAATAAATAGAGTTGGATGTTGATGCACGTAAATGAAACACACACACACACACACACACACACCAGTACCCCTGATGGAAAATGTTTAAAGACCTCTGGGGGTTTGAATGAAAAGGTCTGTGGTCCTTGATCCGTGCATTAAGTCCAAAATATTTCATTAAGACTCCAATAAACCACAAAGTGAAATCTCACCTATAACCCCCTTTCAACTGCATGCAAAGTGACTAGGTACAACTTACTTCTACGTAGAACAACAATGTACTGTGCACCCACTGTGTTAGTACCTTCACTTTAGATTATTTTTTTCAGTGTGTCTAAGCAGGCTGTCAAGAGCAAACCACTCTTGAGAGCCAAACTCTGCTACACCTGGGAACTAGTATAACAATAAATATATGAACAGTTTCACTTTTTGAGCAAACAAGGGGTTTCAGTTACACAGACAAAATTTTATTTAACTAAACAATAAAAATATATCATACAACCAAATGGATATTTGAATAGTGCAATTAAGGGAATTCATTGTGACAACAATTAATTTGGGCAAAAAAGTCTCTTGGGCAAACTTGCAGCAATTATCTGTCCCACTCAAACAAGCCCAGAATTGTCTTATAGTTACTTATCTAAAAATATCTTCATACAGCCAAGTAACATACTCAGACTAATCATTCATTTCAATTAACAGATCAGTCCTTAAATTTACATTAGTGAAGGTTGGTAAGCTTCACTAAAAAAATATTATTAGCTTTAATGTAGTTTGAAAAAAAAAGCACCAAGACCAAGAATCTACTGAAAACAGTTCAACTATGTACCAATGCTGCCACCTCCTGGAAAATGCTGGTAAAAATAAATAAATAAATAAATAAACATTTTCCTAAAAGTAAATATAGACTCATGCTTTAAATGGATTAAGTCATAGGTTTATATAAATCATCATGACACACTAAACTTAACTAAAACATTAAAGCACCATCTGCTGTGTGATGTAACCCTATTACACAAGTTATGACGAATGTGGGATGTGCTAGCGATATTCAGAAAGGTAATTTTCCTAGCACTCCATTATCTACACACCACACCAAACTGCCAGTTGTTTACAAGTTAAAGTACAAAGGACCTCTATTCCTTTTAATTACATGTGCAGAATAAATATAGAGACTTGTTTGTTGAGGGCTTAAATGCAGTCATCCCGAGTGTCGAATGTCGAATCCTGGACCTGGACTGACAATCAAGGTATTAAGCTCATGACCAGAATCCAACCCACATTTCCCATGAGCCTTTTCAATTCAGCTAGCAAGAATATTCAGTAATGGAAGCACTGAACATACTGCACATTCAGCATCCAACTGAGGAGAACCTTAACACAGTAAACATCATGTTAACACAAATAGGTTTGTCAAAACTATTACACAGCTTAAACATACAGGAGAAATGTTGGGTTATGTTATGCTTCCTCAATCCTAATCCTTATTCCATGAATCAATCCCAATCACCTAATCCTAATCGAGTTCCACAAACATGTTTACATAAACACAAAATCACTGCTAGGTTTTTTTTTCCCCACAAAACCCAACCAGAATTTGTTTCCTTTTGTTTGTGCATGTTAAGCAGCGAATGATGAAAATCAAATCAAGTTTTCTTATCTGCTGTTGGTTCATCAGCAGTGAACTCCACAAAACGTGTCCCAGCAAAGACATTTTTGCCCCCACTTTACATAGAACGTGGGCTAATAAAAAATTTAGTGAAAGGAAAGATCAAGGACAGAGAAGGTTTCTGTTATTGGAGACAAGGGTTCCCAGGAATAACAGATGCCTAGATAAAGGAAGGTATTTTTAATCAGTACACTATAAAGGATTTCAGCTGAAAAAGCTGCTAGTGAGACTTGGAGAAATAAACAAAAGAAAAACACACACAGGACAGCATGGTGGCATCGTGCTTAGCACATTCGCCTCTCGGTGCTGGGGATCCACCCAATCTGGGTGGATTTTCCATGTTTTCCCCGTGTCTGTGTGGAATTTCTCTGTGTTTTCCGTGTTTCTCCAAAAATCTAAAAACATGGATTCAAGGTAAATTAAATGCTCTAAATTGCCCCTTATAGTGTGTGTTTGTGTGAGTGAGTGTGCTGGCAACCTCTCCCTGGTGTATCTGCCAAGAGCTCGGAACATTCTTTCCAGGATTGTCATGGGGAAACCCCGCAACCCTAATAGAGGATTAAGTGGAAGATAATAAATTAATTAATAATTTTATAAGGCAGCCCAGTAGCCTCATGAATAGCACATCCCACTCTCAGAGCTGGGGATTCAGGTTCAAATCCCAATCTGGTTCATTTCTGAAGTTTCCATGTTGAAGAAGGTGAAACCCAACATGTAATATAAAATCCAATGCAATGGAAAGCAAAAGTTGGCAATTTTTTGCAAAAACAAGCCAGGGTAATAAGCCAGTGTTTGCTTTATTGCACTCCTGTATTCTTTACCTGCAGTTTTTAAGGCCTCCTTAAATTTCCACGTGAATTTCCCCATTGTGCGACCAATAAAGGATTATCTTAACTTATCTTGCCAATATAACATGTGGCCCCTTACTCAAAAATGAATATGCAAACTACTGACTTGGGTCATGTCATTGGGTCACTGCTATCCTGTCGATGGTCAAAGGCATATACTAATTCATATGTATGTACTAAATATTCATGGGTGTTTTTTTGACATAACATGCAATAATCCAATAAGTGTGCCACTTACCATTCCCTTAAACACCCATGAGTCATCTGATTTTGGCGGATCACCATTTAACTGGCGTAGCGCACAATAGCTTAGTTTTTTGCTGATGTAGAATTCAATAATTAGCTTCCACTTAATCCTCTGCTAGGGTTGGGGGGGGGGGGG
>JAFMOD010000391.1:359699-384003 GCA_019802435.1 Corydoras maculifer
CACACACACACACGGTACTTCCATTGGACTAAAATACTACATGGTATGTAGTGCTAAAAACTATTTTACCTTAGCCTCAAAATAGGTTACAATTGTAGCCTATTTCATAAAATATTGATAATAAATGAGATTAATGTTTGTTATATTAGATGTGCATTACAATGCCAAAGAAACTATATAGACAATGCAGCATTGTGAATCTTTTCATTATGAACAATAAGGATAATTATGAGGTCTACCAAAGAGAACCTGAGATGGCTAAGGCACTGAGGACAAATACCGCTTCACTTTAAGTTATCATGTTTCAAAAAAACAGCAGGCTTAGCATGCTTCTGTCATTTCATATCAAAGCCCAAAATCTTGCAGTCATACCAATTGCCTAAAAAAAATGTATGACTAAAAATATTATGTACTAACTTAATTTAAAGCATTTCTTTGATCCATTAATATCCAACCTGCTAGTATGAAGGTCCATGAAGAGACTTCCATTACACACTAACACCATAAAAAGTTATAGGCTTATTTACATAACACATTTCTCTTAAACATATTTGCCACCTTACACAGTGTCTCCGAAATGAGGTCATGTCAAGCTTCAGTGATTTGCAATGGAATGACCCACTTGTGAACATGGATGCCTGAGTCAGCTGTTTGCCGTGTTCTGACCGAGAGAAGTGCCATATAAAGATGAGAGACACCACCTGATACCCACGCTACTCATCCTTCTTCAGCATTCCCTTCATACACATGAAGCTGTACTGTTAACTCCTGGGTACCAACCAGTATTGACTTGTTTTGCCTTCCAGCACAACCTTTTAATCAGAAGAAGTAGTGCTGATGGTCTGATGGAACAGGCCTATTTAGTATATTTATTTAAACAATAACTACTTTTGTAAGGTTTAAATTTTGTAAGGTTTAAATTAAAAAATGTTAAAAAAAATGAAATTGCTCTTTACAGTAGTGCTAGAGAAAAACAGTAGTGCTATTTCTGAAGAATCCAGGCAGATAAGGCAGTTCCATAGTGAATTGAACGGGTGAAAGTCTTATTTAAATAAAAAAATTAAAATAGCTATAAATTCTAAAAATAAGGCACTAAATTGCATGTTGAAAAACACAGTGGCTTAGTGGTGAGCATGCTCACCTCTCACAGTGGTTCCAATCCTAATCCGGATGGAGTTTCCATGTTCTCCTAATGTCTCTAGTTTCCTCCCATACTCCAAAAACATGGATTTATGGTGAAACCGCTGCTTTAATTTGCCCTATCTGAAATGCCCCTATATAGTGTGTTCGTCTGTGTAAGTGAATGTGTTCTCAACGATGGATTGGTGCCCTGTCCTGGGTGTATCTGCCCAGTACCCAAATCATTTTCCCCTGGATGGGCATCTGGAACCCCCAGACGATCCTAGTCCCTAGTACAGGATTAAGCGAAAGATAATGAAATAAAATAAACTGCATGTTGATATTTTACCTATTTTTGTCACTGTTGCTCGATTCTCCATCCCATACATTTTCATCTCATTTCATTCAAGCCATCTGCAAAGCCAAAAATGTATTGTACAATGGCATAGGCTCGACATTCATACAGACAGAAAAGCACATCTTTAGCACTGCTCTATTATTAGCATTGTTAATAAGGTGACTCGAAAACTATGCATATGTGATGCTGTTTTTTTATGAGTGCCAGCATCATTCTTTCCTGTTAAGAGCCAAGAGAGATTAGTAAGCAAAAGGCAGGGAAACTACATAACACGTTGCCAGTCCTCTGCAGGAAACTCACAGTTAAACACATTCATGTGCAATTTTAACCTAGGAAAAATTTGGTCTTCCTGCCCTAAATGTCTTTGGACCGTGAGAGAAAACTGGCCTTCCCAGACGCTACCAATACAGACAGAGGGTGAACAAGAGAATCCCAGAAGTAAAAGATCCTGGCTGCCTGCCCTGGTATTAAACCTTGGACCTTCTTGCTTTTGGGAGACAGTACTACATATCGACCACTGAATTCATATTGTCATTTTGTGCTCCATTTTAGTTATGCCCATATTGGCACTTGTGGTCTATGCTTAGAGATGCACAGCAGTGCAGTGGTTAGCACATCCACCTCTCAGTGGTGGAGATCCAGGTTTAAATCCCGACCTGAGTGAGGTTTCCATGTTCTCTCAGTGTCCTTTTTTTCTCTGGGTTTACCGGTTTCCTCTCACAGTCCAAAAACATGGATTCAAGGTGAATTTGGTGCTCTCTAAATTGCTGCCATTTCTGCTAGTGTGTGGGTTTGAAAGTAAAAGTGTGCTCAGAAATGGATTGACATTGATTAAGCAGAAGTTAATGAGATGAGAAGGTCTATGCTTAACTTCTTATTTCTAAAAATGAGTAATGGTTGTGTTAAATAAATACATTCAGTACCAAATATGTTTTGTTCTGTGTACATTCTTCTGTTGTAAATAACATTTCTCTATGTATTGCCAAGTTATCAAAATCCTAGTATTGCCATATTGCTATATCTTCAATGTTTTGTAGCGACAATACTCATTTAATACTTATTTAGTCATTTATAGAGTAAAAATAATAAGCCAAAAACTAATGCTAGCAGTCATATTCAGGTTTGCTCTGATTGAATATACTGATGTCAAACAGATGTGCAGTTAAACCTGCTTGCATGTAGGAACATTACAATTAAGACTCCTAAAAAAAACTTAAGTGTTAATGATCACGTTGACAAAAGATCTGCAACAACAAATAAATTAGCACCTTCACAAAAGAATGACTGAGAAAGCCTGTCCATCAGGAATCTGAACATGTCCATCGGAAATCTGCTGAGGACCTCATGAAACAGTGTGATGAACAATGACCAAGGTTACAGAACAGCCAAAGCAGAAATGGAGTTACTATACTAAATAAAATCCTGCAACATGTTACTTTTGCGATCGTGATGATGTTGATGACAACGATAAGAACAGTGAAAGATGTATTCTACTGATGGTATTTACTGCACTGAACACTTTAGGTTTAATCACTTTTCTGCGTGTCTATGTTTACAAGTATGTGAGTGATAGATAGGGTAAGAGAGTGTGCACAAGCGTGAGTTTGTGTGTGAATGAAAATATAGGATGAGCGTATCTGTAATGTTTGGTTTAGTAGCTCGTTTTGCACTGGGTCTATCTGCCCAGCGCCCGAAACGTTCTCCCCTGAATGGGCATGGGGAACCCCACTGCGACCCTAATAGAGGATAAAGCGGGAGATAATGAATGAATGAAAATATGACATAAGTGTTTCATGGAAACGACCATTAATATTATTGCACTTGACTTGAAGCACCAAATATGTCCATAACGAGAACTACAAAATGTTGCATGACCCCAGTGGTCCAATGATACTGTAATTATTCTTTTACTAGTCTTATTACAATTAAATACATGATCACATAATGATATTAAAAATGAAATTAGAATTTTAAGAATACACATCTGCATGTTAAAAATTAAATACTATAATTGTGCTTAATTACATACAACAAACATTCCTGTCAGACAAATCCATGTCATTTGGCTGTTACAATATTTTATTGATTTATTTTTTTTAAACCAACACGAACATGCTTTTCATTTTATTTCAATTTTCACACAACAACAAAATCATTGATCTTTCAATTGAGCTTAGGTTTAAAGTTTACGTCTTACAAATATTATAATATAAGCTGCAAATTTCTTATAAATAAGGGCAAAAGTGTTCGTGTCCTATACAAATCCACAACAGCTTTGATTTCCACAACATTTGATTTATATATATATATACATATACATACACACACACACACACACGCACACACATACACACATACACACACATACACACAACATTTCAGGCAATGGGCAGATACTCCCACGTCAGGTCGCCAATCTATCGCTGGGCAAAAATCAGTCACACAAGCATACATACAAACATGCACACTATAAATGGCAATATAGAGCATTTAATTTACCTTGAATCCAGGTTTTTGGACTGTGGGAGGAAGCTGGGGAGCACTATAGGATAGCAGATTGGGATTCAAACCTGGATCCCCAGTGCTGAAAGGCGAACATGCTAACCACCAAGCCACCATCCAGATTTAGTATTATTGTGAATAAATCACGGGAAAGAGGTGTAACTGTACACCGCTCTTTTTTTCGTTATAGATTCACAATACTGCAACGCCCTCTCATACCTTATTGTTTTAATATATACTTCAATGATGTTTACCATATGTTGTCCCATGACGAAAAAAAAGGTGGTACTTTAAAGTTTTGGTTTGATAATGGGTGATCCTTGATCTGAAATGTTCAAGAACCCCTGGTTTAGAAGATCATGAAATCATTCAGGGAGTCAATCGTGACAAATACATTTTAGAGGTGAAAATCACTACTGAATGTTATTGGCCATCGAACCCTGAGGCTGTATTGTTGAATTACTGTTGTCCTGCTGTGATGAACATGACCACATGGGTCAGGAGTTTTGTGAAAAATCAATGTCACTTAATAGAAACAGCTGCTGCATTCTGCAAGCTAAAACTGTAATATGTAAATAAAAAGCTATATCCAAACAATTTTGCACAGACACAAAAATATTTAAAAGTATTCGTAAAAGACTGAAGATCTGTTTAAAGATTATCTGTGTTCAAACAAGTTAACATTTTAGCTTACTTTTGTTAAAAAATAAAATAAAATATAATAATAATAATTATAATAATAATAATAATGACAAAACAAAAAAAAAAAACAAATGCCAGATAAAAATACCAGACCTGTCTCAATAAATTACCACCATAAAGAAGAGAGTTGGGCAAAAGCATCCATGGTCTGTTGAGCAGTTTACATACTGTACATATACAGCACAAAAAGTAACAAAATATTTCTCGTCCTTTTAATTATTAAAATAAAAGTTCTGGTAAATCCTGCTGATAACACATTCTAGTTTGTAGCTTTTATAAAAAGTGTTCAACATTTTTTCTATTATTAAAATATTTGTAATTTTATGATTATAGACAGATATTAGAATACATCCAGAAAATGGTCACATTTTAGACTTCAAATAACTTAAAACATTGTTCTGTAACTTTACCCAAATACAACACTTGATAAAGTGATCTATTTTGGCTAGTGTACTTACACACAGAGGAATTAGTTCTCCACATTTAACCCATCTGTGCAGTTAAACACTCATACACACACTGAGTAAAGTGAGCACACATGCCCTGAGCGGTGGGCAGCTTTGTATATAGTGCTCAAGAAGCAACTGGGGTTAGGTGCTTTGCCCAAGGGCACTTTAGCCATAGTATTCGGTGGGACCGGGAATCAAACTGGGGACCATCAAGTCACAAGGCTGGTTCCTTAATCACATGCCTATGACCCTTCCACACTTTAATATCATAGTGTTTAAGCTTTCATTTTGTTTTCTTATAATATACAGCGCGGCACGGTGGCTTAGTGGTTAGCACGTTCGCCTCTCAGCGCTAGGGATTCCCGGTTCGAATCCTCATCTGGGTGGAGTTTCCATGTTCTCTGCGTCACCGCGTGGGTTTCCTCCAGGTTCTCCGTTTTCCTCCCACAGTCAAAAAACATGGATCAAGTCAATTGAATTATCCAAATTGCCCCATATAAAGTGTGTTTGTGTGAGTGAGTGGGTGCCCAGCGATGGATTGGCGCCCTGTCCTGGGTCTATCTGCCCAGCGCCTGAGACGTTCTCCCCTGGATGGGCATGGGGAACCCCACTGCGACCCTAATAGAGGATAAAGCGGGAGATCAATGAATGAGCAATATACAGCTAAACTTTTTTTTAATTGTCTCAGAGTTTTGTAATAATAAAAAGGTTTTTGGACCTGACTTATCTCATGACAAAAAAAAAAAAAAACACATAGACAACACAGATCAACTTTAAAATCCTCAACCTATATATCATAACTTAAAAGGTGGAGGAGACAGTAGATCCATCAAGTGCACTTAACCTGAAGATGAAAACATATCCAGTCACCGGACCTATTAAGTGTGCTCTTTCCTAATATACCAGCAGACACTGATCTTATATTACTCCTACATGCCAGATTATCCAATTAATCTTACAGCAAAGACTTAATAAAAAAACTACCTCTGATTAAAATAGTATATCATCTTAAAACTATGTAACAGAATATTGCTTTGAAACTAATGCGCAAGACTAAAAGCCTACTTTAAGTCTGGCAATTTGAAGTAATAACCAATTAAAGGTATCTTAAATAACAAATGGAGACAGAAGACTGAAATTGCTTCACAGACCACTTCCAAAAATAAGCTTACCTTTATTACGTAATGAAAAACTTTTAACTTTATAGAGTGCAGAAATAGAAGGCAGCGCTCTTGAAATAAACTACCTGGAACTATTTTTAGGGTTCTATCATGTTACTCTGAAAATATCTTTTAAATTAGTCCCACTCTTGGATATGACTGCATACCTTTTTTTTTTTTTTAAATCACATGCACTGGAATAAAACACCACATACTTTCCCTTCATGTAAGAAATTATACAGAAGGATGGAAGTACAGGCACCAACTTGTCTTATTTCAGAATGGTTCCTTCACATGCTTAGCTGTAGGATCTCAATGACTTTAAGAACTGGAAATTATATGTTTTTGTTCCTTAACACCTACATAAGCTAGCATAATGAACTAGGCCATTAATTTGCTTTGTCCTTAAACCTGATCCAGTAAATATATATAAAACAAAGGGACTTCTCAGAGGACGATAAATTTGAAATACCACACAGCAGGAGTAGGGGATAAGGTTTCATTCTCACTGACAATGTGTGCAAATATATATATATATATATATATATATATATATATATATATATATATATAGATAGATAGTAATGATTCATTAAAAAAAATATGTTTTTCCAGCCACCATATTTTAAAAGTAATACAAACCATAATAAGCAAAAAAAATATATAGGAGATAGGAGAAGGTAGAATTTAAGGTAAATTTAATTTAAGATTTTGCAAAATGTTATTTCAAATATACATTAACATATCAAGCTGCAGGTCCTAAAAACGATGTTGTGTATGCATATACACACATAACGAATCAACAGCTGGCCATCACAAGTGCCTGCAACACAATTAATAAACATCCCTATTCTCTAAAGCCCCTATTCTCCACTGAGGGAGGATTAGGATATGCATGTCAAACAGAGTGGTATGTGGTGCCTTTATTTGCTGTCTACAGATACCGGCGTTACAGAATTACCATTGATAAAGCCATTAAAAAGATGGCAAACAGTTGTTAAGAGTCTGCAAAAAGGAAGGACTGAGTTAAACCTTTTTATTTAACTTGTTACAATGTTACTCCTAATTATAGGGGCCAAAGTCGTCTAAAAAATTATTTGCATGGTTACAGTGGATGGCAACATGATTAATGTCCTTTCTTTTCATTTTTTAAATGTAACATTTGTAAAACCATTAAATGAAAATCCATATACAGACTCTGAGAAAGGGTTGCCAGCGCATGCAGATTGCAGACTCAGAAAGCAACATCAGCACAGAAAGACTGTCAGGAAATAAATGGACTGGATTATCATGGATGAGCAGCTCTTATCACCATAAGTAACGTGAAGTGGTAAACAACAGTTCACCTTTGAACTCACAACACATTTTGCCCACAAGTAAGATGTGGCATAGGCAGATGCATTAAAGTCCTGTTCCCTGCTGTTTTGTCCGTATAGTTTAGTTGAGGAGGAATAATTATATGGGTTTAGAAAGATTTTTAATGTGTAAACAGTCAATGGTATTGGTGGACTGTGCAATGTTTTATTCATTTATTATCTTCCACTTAATGCTCTACTAGGGTCACGGAGGGGTTTCCCATGCCCATCCAGGAGAAAACGTTTTCGGCGCTGGGCAGATACACCCAGGACTGGGTGCCAATATATCCCTGGGAATCATCGCACACTCACTTATGCAGACACACATACACAAATACACTCTATATTGGGCAATTTAGAGAATTCAATTTACCTTGAACCCATGTTTTTTAAATGTGGAAGATAGATGGGAAAAACCAGTAATCTACGCCCAAGATTGGTATTTAAACTTGGTTGCCCAGTGTGCTAACCACTAAGCCACCATGCCACGACTGTGTCATTTTATCGTTGTTATCCGGAACGAAATGTGATGTGTGCATAAATAATTTTAAAATATGATATGCCTAATAAATTTACAAGGGTGGCACAGTAGCAAAGTTATAAGCACTTTGGACATCAATAAATTCCTGGGTTTGATTCCCCGTTGATAAACAAAGGTAATTTCTTATGGAGTCTTCATGCCCTCCCTGTGCCTGAGTAGGTTTATTCTGGGTAATTAGGATTCCTCCACAATTCCCGAGACTTACTAAGTGGAAAATTGAAGATACTAATAGCCTGTAGGTCTAGGAGTTGTTTGAATTCCATCAGTCACTGATGCTGTCCTAACATTAAACTAATAAAACCAAACTAAAAGTGTATCTGCAGAATACCATATTGATTTAATTTATAAAATTAGTTACAGAGTTTTAAAATAGGCAGTTAAAGATTTTGACTAACTTTTTCCACCAAAGTAATTCTGCAAGACATTAACATTTGCCAATAGAGCCAGGTTACTNCTGTAGGTCTAGGAGTTGTTTGAATTCCATCAGTCACTGATGCTGTCCTAACATTAAACTAATAAAACCAAACTAAAAGTGTATCTGCAGAATACCATATTGATTTAATTTATAAAATTAGTTACAGAGTTTTAAAATAGGCAGTTAAAGATTTTGACTAACTTTTTCCACCAAAGTAATTCTGCAAGACATTAACATTTGCCAATAGAGCCAGGTTACTAATTTATTGCTCCCTTAGTCCTGAAAATGCTGCACCTTCAGTATGTTTGCCAGAATTGGTACTGGCAGTAGAGCTTTGATCAAAAGTAGAATGCAGAGCTATGTTTAATTATAAAAGTAGAAGTTTTCCCCACTTGTTATGTAACAAGGAAACTTGAACACTTACTTAAAACCTGAGAGTTAACAACTGTGTGGCAATTATATATATAAATATATAAATAAATAAATCACCTGTAGTAAGTAGGTTAAGGTTTGAGTTTGCGAGTGAGGATAAAAGATAAACTATGAAGCAAAGGGTCATGTGGTCAAAAAATCTAAATATACCCTACATCTAAGTGAGTTAGTAAAAATTGAAAAACCCAAAGGAATGCACCGATCATGCTGTACTGGAGTCAGTTAAGAGCCAGATTACTGAATTACCAGGTTTGGAAGTTGAGGACCTGATGGTCATATTCTGGGATGTTTTTGGTTTAGATTATAAGTGATGCAAACAGCATGGTCATGAAGAATCCTGCTCATCCCATCATCTTGACCACTTCTTATCTATTCTAGAGTCACGTCTCATTTAGAGAAGAATGTAATGGGCGCTGGGAAGTTAAAGCCAGGACCGGGTGGTTATCACACAGACGCACACGCACAGACACAGTCACTCAGACGCACAGACACAGAAACACAGAGGCAGACACACAAAGGCAGACACTATGGAGGGGCAATGTAGAGCAGCCAATTTACCGTAAATCCATGTATTTGAACTGTAGGAGGAAACCGGAGAACCCGGAGAAAACCCTTGCCCATGATGACATGGGGAGAACTCCACCATAAATTTCCACTGTCAAGAAAGGGACGTGCTCATTAATCCACCGCCACAAAGTGCTGAAAAAGTCTTTAAAGAGTGGTTTCACAATTTCATCGCAAATACAAGACAAAATGCTGGCCAAAAATAAACCAAAACCCAAAGACAGAAATAAAATGTGATGTGTTGCTGAAACAATGTCATTGTAAAAAGAATGTTGTTATTAAAAATAAAGGTGGTCCAATGAAACATCTCAATGTACGAGTTATTTTTGGCCAGACAGTGGATTAGCAGTGCGCCCAGAGGGATGGTTTATACTGACAGACATTTATAGAATTTAGTACACATCTTTATAAAAAGCAACTTGCAGAAAGTACATTGTCTACTTTGGGGGCTTGTACTCTTATTTTTGATTACTGGTGACCAATTGGATAGGGTTTCCTTACATCTTGTATTCTGCCATCTTAATAATTCATGCATTATTTCTTTGATTCCTTTTGTTTTCGGTTGTCCGTGTCCTATTTTTCCTTTCAGGCTTTTTAATAATGCCTATCTTTTCTAATAAATTAGGTCTTCTCATGATGGGTTCCAAGAACAGATTTGCAGGTTGGTTATCTGGGCTACCATGACAAGATGAGGCTTGATTAAGTCCGGGATCCTTTTGTTTCGCCTCTTCATTTTTAATGTACTGTTAAAAATGTTGCAATAACTCTATGCAGATTTTTACTTTGTGTAAAAATCAGGTTAACTCTGTAAATCCTTTATGTGTAAAAACATTCTTTACACATCTGAACATTTACCTTTAAGAAGTGAATAAAAAAATATCTACTTATAGTTATTTTTATCACTTTAAATTTATCATAACATAAATGAAATGCTGTAGTTTTGAGAATTCCCAAATATACACATGTATGAATTTCCAGCTTGTATATAAAATACAAGAAAAATATATAGAAATAAATCAATATTATATATTAATGGATAGGGGCACAGAGGCTTAGTGGTTAGCAGTTTTCATGTTCTCCCTGTGTCTGTGTGGGTTTTCTCCAGTTTCCTCCCTCAGTCCAAAAAGGTAAAGGTAAAGGATTCAAGGTAAATTGGCTGCTATAAATTGCCCTATTGAAATTACCCCTATACAGTGTGTTTGTGTAAGTGAGTGTGCCCAACGATGGATTGGCACCCTGTGCTGGGTGTATCTGCCAAGTGGCCGAAACATTCTCCCACAACCTAGCCCCCAGTATAGTATTAAGCGGAAAATAATAAGATGAGGGTGGCACGGTGGCTTAGTGGTTAGCATGTCCACATCTTAGCATGGGGATTTCAGGTTTGAATCCCAATCTGGGTGGAGTTTCCATGTTCTTCCCTTGTTCTCCCCAAGGGTTTCCTCCAGGTCCTCAGTTTTCCTCCCACAGTCCAAAATTTAAGGTGAATTGAATGCTCTAAATTGCCCCATATAGTGTGTGTGTGTGTCTGTGTGATTGAGTGTGCCCAGCGATAGATCGTCAGTGCCCTGTACTGGGTGTATCTGCCCAGTGCCCGAAATTTTCTCCCCTGACTGAGCACCCCCCCACCCTAAGATAATGAATGAATGATAATAAAATGAGATTAGATTATATAAACGTACAAATATAAATAAAAATATAAAGTGTTAATGCAAACATGTACATTCATATGAATAAAAAAGCAAGCACAATAATAAGATTAAGATGTTTAATTAAGCAAATAAAGAGGGATGTGTGTGTGTAAATCGTTCTTGACATGGATGTGCTGCGTACCAAAAATGATTTCTCATTCACTGGGCCCACGCTTTCTAATCACACATCATAAATACAAAGTGCTTAGTGTCATGGTGTGCATATGAAAGCCAGCAAGGGTGGCAGAGAAGCCTGCGAGGAGAAGTGAGTTGAAATCGGACTCACCGTATTTGTTGGGCTCTCGGCTGTACTGCAGGATCGGGACAGCTTCAGGCTGATCTAAATCTCTCTCACCTCCACACACAGGTGAGTGCTCATGATTATTATCGTGATGATTAAGCTCCTGCTCGGCGCTCTGCTGACACTGACCCACCGGCAGCACTACGAAGCGCTCGCTCATGGTTCTCCTCTCCGTTCTATGCACCTGTCACACGGGGACTTCTTCCAGCTCGTGGAGCATTGTCGGTGCGGTGTGTGCGGCACTAACGCGGCGCTCGTCTAAACAATGTGTCACACAGCCTCCATGCTCCCCCCTCTGTCGAACCCTAAGTGGGCGGGTCTGTGCGCTGATAGGTGCAGTCCCCCAGAGCCGCCTGTCAATCCGAGTCTTCTGCCCGCGTCACAGTCCAAAACAAACCGCCCCTTAACGTGAGCCATTAATCAAAAAGTTCCTATCAAATCATGCCTCTATACTATCTCATCCTGCGTCATCCCAAGCCATTTGATCATTTAAAACCATTAGTGGATTCAGACCTTTAAGTCTAATTATGACGTAAATCGTGAACAATTACATTAAGGATCCACTTTAGATGATTATGGTTTGCTCATGAACTGAAAAAGACATGATGGTAGTCTTGATGTTGGTATGGTTATGTATATTTGAGTCACAGCCAGATATAGATACTATCTTTCCTCAGAGTTCATGTATACTGTAGCGAAGATGAGAAACAAACCATTAGGCAGGTAGTCATTTTAGCAGGTATTAACATTTACTGAACCCAAAGTAGGCGGCACGGTGGCTTAGTGGTTAGCATGTTCACCTCTCAGCGCTAGGGATTCCCGGTTCGAATCCTCATCCGGATGGAGTTTCCATGTTCTCCCCGTGTCTGCGTGGGTTTCCTCCGGGTTCTCCGGTTTCCTCCCACAGTCCAAAAACATGAATTCTCAAAATTGCCCCATATAGAGTGTGTTTGTGTGAGTGAGTGTGTGCCCAGCGATGGATTGGCGCCCTGTACTGGGTCTATCTGCCCAGCACCCGAGACGTTCTCCCCTAGATGGGCATGGGGAACCCAACCGCGACCTTAATAAAGAGGATAAAGCGGAAGATAATGAATGAATGAATGAACTCAACCACACTCTCATACACTTCTCCCCCTTATATCCACATGCCGCAAGCCATGCCGGAAAAGCCACTGGGAACCATCCCCATTGGCACGGAAACCTGCTAACCGGCACTTTGCACTTTTTTTTTTTCTCTCTTTTTCCTTTTTTCTCCTTCATGGTCGCTTCTCCCTTTTGTGCGACCATTGGGGTGGGGGTATGTCACAGGGCACCTGTCCCTCATTTGTGTTACTCATTGTCTCCGTTGAGTGATTGGTTTATTTTGTGCCTGCTACTGGGTGTTTTTTGTATTTAGTTTCCGTCTTCCATTTTCCCCGTGCACGTCTTTGTTTGTGGTACATCCCGATGTTAGTTCGTTTGTTTTGTTTTCCCCCCTTTCTGTTGGTGTCCCTACACCATTTTTAATAATAAACCCTGTTTTGTTTTTATGCCCGGTGTCTCTGAACTCTCCTTCCGCGCTCAACCACGGTACAGCGCTGCGCATTTTCCCCGCGCAGGTTGTATCCGTGGGATCGTTTCACCCAGCGGACCGGCGTACGCAATTTTCTCCGCGTAGCCGTTCCCAGGAAACGCTCACCAGGCGCAAGCGGCGTACGCATTCCCTCCCACGTAGCCGATCTCCCGGGGAAGAACGAGCGTTGCTAACAATTGTAAATGGCTTTTATGATTTTTACTATGCTGTAAAGCACTTTTGCTTTTGTGTGAAAGATGCTCTATAAATAGACTTGCCTTGCCTTGTCTATACGGATGGGTTAAATATGGAGGACAATTTCCTCTGTGTGTAAAGCACAGTGGGCAAAAAAGATCACTAAAAAATTAATAATATAAAGTCAGTTAAGTGCCTGAATACTGAATGACCAGGTAATGCAATCTATGGATTTTTTTTACATTACCAGCTCACTATAGATAGATTTTCATTTGATAAGGACAGATTAACCAGCATTAGTCAGGATAATATTGTTTTCGTTATTTGACTTTGACTTTGACCTATTACTGGCTGTTTAAGGATCTATTATTTAACTAGAATGATACTTATGTCATAGTAAGGTTTTGATAGTGGCATTTTAAGATATGCTGTAATGATATTTTATAAGCACATTGTAATAATAATATTTTTGCATGACTGATTTAGGTAGAGCAAAAATCAGTGTGTCTTTTTGTTGTGTTTTTTTAATGTTGCGATTTTAAGCTTTTGATGAAAGTGCTGACATCTCGGTTCTGGGCTAATCTGTGTGTGTTCGTATTTCAGCTAAAGGTTTTCCCCTGGGGTAATGGGAATGGTCCTGCCAGTGATGCCATAGTCCTGCTTGTTTTTATCTTAGACCTTAATAATACCTGGCTCAAATAACACAGAGATAATACTAGTGGTATTTTATTCTGTAAAAAATACATTTCTCATATATGTACATAGATACATTACTAATTTCTACTATAGAATGTGCAGCAAAACACCATGCAGGTTGAATTTAGCACATTTTGTCTAAAGAGATTTAACTGAATCACTTATTTAACAGATGGTAATACAATCCCTAGTATCAGAACAGTTAGGATACTTGAACCATTATTTAACAGACAAGGACACAAAAAATAGACCTACGTTTTGAACGTCAAACTTAATTCTAACTGCTTATTAAAAACAATACTGGAAATCAATGCCTGCAAGAAACAAAAAATAGGAACAGAAACATATTTGCTATTTGGTTCACTGATCATTTAATCATACTTTTTAATAATTTGAGAATTGTTTTTATTCATGCCGTATACAAGACTGCTGTTCAACAGCCTTTGGTCACCATCGTTGTATTTTGGACGTTGCCTTCACCTTTGAATAAGTGGCCTAACAGTACAACCATTGAAACACCACTGTCACTTTCACAAAAGCATTAATGCAGTTGCTGTTACATTGTAATGTTACTGTAACTGTACATTTATTAAGAGATTTAACGCACTGCATTATGACATAGTGATTTACACAATTAGATAATAGCAACACTGTTTTAAGATGAAATTTCTGGGAGGGTGCTAAAGGACTTTTTTTTGGTTTGTATGTTCTCCTAATGTTTCCACACGAAGTTTACTTCCATCGTCTAAAGGAATGGTTTACTTCAGACAATGGTTTACTTATCATTGTGTCTACAAATAATAGCAAGGCAACTTATCCATGTTTCTTTACATTTTTCTCTTTTAATCTGCATTGCTTCAGTTAAATACAATAAGTGCTTTAGAGTCTGATATACACTATACATTGATCAAATAGTATTCATAACTGAAACATTCATTCATTCATTCATTATCTTCCGCATTATCCTATATTAGGGTCGTGGTGGGGTTCCCCATGCCCATCCAGGAGAGAACGTTTCGGGCGCTGGGCAGATACACCCAGGACAGGGCGCCAAACTATCACTGAAACATTAACTCCATTAATAACTCCGGTGCTGTTTAAATATCATAGCCAGATCATTGAACATAGTATGTAAAGAAAAGTAGAACGTACAATGTTAAAAACATTTAAGAAATATATGTACATCATATTCTTTTTAGGGTGGCACTGTGGCTAAGTGGTTAGAGCATTCGCCTCTCAAATCCCAATCTGGGTAGAATTACCATGTTCTTTTTGTTACTGCAGGCTTTCTGGTTTCTAAAAACATGGATTCAAGGTAAATTGCCAGTTCTAAATAGCCCTATTTCAATTTTCCCTACATAGAGTGTACGCCTAGTGATGAATTACCACTCTGTCCTGGGTGTATCTGGCCAGCGCAGAAAAACGGTTTCCCCTGGATGGGCATGAGGAAACCTTCTGCGACCCTAGTTGCCCTAGTATCAAATTATGTGAAAGATAAAAAGATGAAATGACTTCAAAAAAAGGATTTAAGATTAATTGGCTGCTCTAAATTGCTCCTAAACAGTGTGCATGTGTCTGTGTGTGGATTGGGTCCCTGTCCTGGGTGTATCTACTCAACACCCCCACACACACCTTAGTCAACTTATCATAGTATTATGCAGAAGATAATGAGATGAGACTTATTCTTTTTATTGACTATAGTGTAAATGTTAAATATCTTCCTATCTTTGGAGGGCTTCAGACTGAGACTGTGCACACAGAGATAAGAAAAATGTCCAATCCACATTAGACTTACAGCACTCTGTCTGAGCTTGAGACTAGCAAAAAGTGACAGTGCCAAAGCTCTCAGCATATCAGTCAATTTTTTTTTATAAATGACCATTGCTAATAATAGTGCAGCTTAGCCATGTTGGCATCAACAAATCACCTCTGGGTTATATAGCCACTTTATTACAAGTAGGGGACAAATGGAAATAGCTTCCGTATTAGAAGTAGTTAGTTAAGTTGAGTAAAAGAGTTAATACAGAGTTCTTGCACTGCCCCCAATCATTTAGTTATATTACACACAAAGTTTACAATTCTGAGGAGACTATTTTAAAAATATTTTCACCACAAACCACAAATAAAATGCTTGTTGATATACTGTAGTAGAGTTTAGATCCATTTATACTTTGAAAGTGAAATTTCATAACTAGACCTAGCCATACCCAGACTGATCTAGTATTTCGCTTTATATTAAATCAACCTTACAAGGCGTAAAAAGGTGATTTGCAAAATACAAAGTTATCAAATAGCAGGTATAACAAATTGTATAACATGGTAACAATGCCGATTGTTACTATATTTTTGTATTTAGAAACTCTTTGTTTGTTTCATGATAAAAATCTGGCTAAGATAGTAGCAGGCATGTCTTGCATGCCTCCTTGAATGCACTGAAGGATAATCAGCCATGATGATGTTGTTTTGCTATTCAGTTTGGCAGCTTAATATTAGGCTCACTCACCCCAAAGGAATGACAATTGACTAGGTTATGAAACTGCCTGAATCTGATGGGGCAAATCAATTCCTCCCCAGTGGAGCGATTTTAGCAGAATAGACAGTCCTTTGTCTCTTTAGCTCTTTAGCATTCCAAGATTTATTTAGCATACCTGTCCACTGAACAACAGAGAGAAATGTCCAGACAGTGGGTCTAAAAATAAGAAGAGTGCAAACCATGAATGGAAAAATTATGTAAGAAGCTTAAATCTTGTAAAAAACTGTCAGAGGTGGCTGACCTGTTTAAGATTACTGAAAAAATAGGATGGTTTCACTAATAAACAACAAGTTCAGACATGGCTGGTGGCTTATCCCCACTTATAAAACAGGTACTTTTGGTCTATAAATCTGATTGGCTGAGCAGTTTGAGCAGCCATGAATTTATCGACAATAATGCACACGTCTGACCGCTTCACATTTGTATCAATGCTTGATAAAACACATTATTTTAAATAATGTACCATAAATGGAAGTAGAGATTGACATAAACAACTAAATGATACCACATGGCACGAAGGCTTAATGGTTAGCATGTTCACCTCTTAGCACTGGGCATTCCAGGCTCGAATCCCAATCTGGTTAGAGTTTCAGGGTTTTCCCCATGTCCGCACGAGTTTCCTCAGGGTTCTCTAGTTTTCTCACACAGTTCAAAAACATGGATACAAGATAAAATGAAAGCTCTAAATTGCCCAGTATAGTGTGTGTTGAGAATGTGAGTGACTGTACCCTGCGATAGATTGGAGTCCTGTCCTGGGTTTCTTAGTGGTTAGCACTTTCGGCTCTCAGCGCTAGGGATTTCCAGTTCGAATCCCAATCTGGATGGAGTTTCCATGTTCTCCCTGTGTCCGTGTGGGTTTCCTCCGGGTTCTCTGGTTTCCTCCCACAGTCCAAAAAAATGGATGAAGGTCAATTGAATTCTCCAAATTAGCCTATATAGTTTGTTTGTATTTATGTGTGAGTGAGTGTGTGCCCAGTGATAGATTGGCGCCCTGTCCTGGTTGTATCTGCCCAGCGCCCGAAACGTTATGCCCTGGATGGACATGGGGAACCCCCCCGTGACCCTATTAGAGGATAATGCGGAAGATAATGAATGGAATTCTAATAAAAACGTAACATCTTTTAATATCTACAATAACAAATGTTATTTTGCTGTGCGCATAAACACTTATGGTACAGCTAAAATTGAGATATGATGTAGAAAAGCTTGACAGCATCCATGTTTTTTTAATTTTTTTTATTTTTTATACAAACCACATGAACTTGTCCAAGTCTGGTGCCATTAGTTTCATCTAGGAGAAACCTACCTTCCAACGTGCACTTGAAAGTGCCATAAGTCTATTGTGGCTGTTGTTTATAAATTGTGTTCTGTAATACGGCCACTAGATGGGGATATTTAATTAATTAATAAACCTGTATCCTGCTACTAGAAATCAATGTTTACTTTAAAAAATGGACTAGATAACATTGTGGAATATCAGTTTATTAATGATGATAATTAATGATGATGAATTTATGAATCAAACCTTGTTGTNTTGGTCACGTGGTGTGGGTTGGGTTTTGTGTTCACGCCCCCGTAATCACGAGCACCTGGTCCCTATCACATTCCCCTACTTATACCCCGCACTACCTGCCCGTCACCGCTAGTTTGTCTCGTGCCACGCCTTTGCCAAGCCCCGACACTACAAGCCCCGTCTCTGCCCTGTTACCTCGCTATCGAGCCCTGTACCCTGTCGCCCTGGTTGCTGTTTTGTGTTGTGTGTACTGTGTGCAGTTCGTCATCCTGTCGTCATCACCTCGTCAAGTGCCCTTCACACCGTCTCCCGTATTTGGAACCCGACCCGCCGTGACGTCATCACCCGCCGCCCTGTCTGTGTCGTGTTCCTGTGCACTACGTGTTCTGTCTGTAAATAAACCTGCACTGTTCGAATCTCCGTCTCCAGTGCCCGTTCCTCCGAGTAGCGGATCCGCCTCGCTCTGGTCTTCAGACCACAACAGTCACAACCACACTCTCATACACTTCTCCCCCTTATATCCACATGCCGCATGCCATGCCGGAAAAGCCACTGGGAACCATCCCCATTGGCAGAGAAACCTGCTAACCCGCACTTTGCACTTTTTTTTTCTCTCTCTTCTTCCTTTTTTACTCCTTCATGGTAGCTTCTCCCTTTTGCGCGACCGTTGGGGTGGGGGTATGTCACAGGTGCTTTGGGCACCTGTCCCTCATTTGTGTTACTCATTGTTTCCGTTGGGTGATTGGTTTATTTTGTTCACGTGACTGGGTGTTTTTTGTATTTAGTTTCCGTCTTCCATTTTCCCCGTGCACGTCTTTGTTTGTGGTACATCCCGATGTTAGTTTGTTTGTTTTGTTTTCCCCCCTTTCTGTTGGTGTCCCTACACCATTTTTAATAATAAACCCTGTTTTGTTTTTATGCTCGGTGTCTCTGAACTCTCCTTCCGCGCTCAACCACGGTACAGCGCTGCGCATTTTCCCCGCGCAGGTTGTATCCGTGGGATCGTTTCACCCAGCGGACCGGCGTACGCAATTTTCTCCGTGTAGCCGTTCCCAGGAAACGCTCACCAGGCGCAAGCGGCGTACGCATTCCCTCCCGCGTAGCCAATCTCCTGGGGAAGAACTAGCGTTGCTAACAATTTTAAATGGCTTTTATGATTTTTACTATGCTGTAAAGCACTTTTGCTTTTGTGTGAAAGATGCTCTATAAATAGACTTGCCTTGCCTTGTCTATACGGATGGGTTAAATATGGAGGACAATTTCCTCTGTGTGTAAAGCACAGTGGGCAAAAAAGATCACTAAAAAATTAATAATATAAAGTCAGTTAAGTGCCTGAATACTGAATGACCAGGTAATGCAATCTATGGATTTTTTTTAGATTACCAGCTCACTATAGATTGATTTTCATTTGATAAGGACAGATTAACCAGCGGCGGCACGGTGGCTTAGTGGTTAGCACGTTCGCCTCTCAGCGCTAGGGATTCCCGGTTCGAATCCCCATCTGGGTGGAGTTTCCATGTTCTCCCCGTGTCTGCGTGGGTTTCCTCCGGGTTCTTCGGTTTCCTCCCGCGGTCCAAAAACATGGATCAAGTTAATTGAATTCTCAAAATTGCCCCGTTTAGAGTGTGTCTGTGTGAGTGAGTGTGTGCCCAGCGGTGGATTGGCGCCCTGTCCTGGGTCTATCTGCCCAGCGCCCGAGATGTTCTCCCCTTGATGGGCATGGGGAACCCCACCGCGACCCTAATAGAGGATAAGCGGGAGATAATGAATGAATGAATGAAAAGATTAACCAGGATAATATTGTTTTCGTTATTTGACTTTGACTTTGACCTATTACTGGCTGTTTAAGAATCTATTATTTAACTAAAATGATACTTATGTCATAGTAAGGTTTTGATAGTGGCATTTTAAGATATGCTGTAATGATATTTTATAAGCACATTGTAATAATAATATTTTTGCATGACTGATTTAGGTAGAGCAAAAATCAGTGTGTTTTTTTGTTGTGTTTTTTTAATGTTGCGATTTTAAGCTTTTGATGAAAGTGCTGACATCTCGGTTCTGGGCTAATCTGTGTGTGTTCGTATTTCAGCTAAAGGTGTTCCCCTGGGGTAATGGGAATGGTCCTGCCAGTGATGCCATAGTCCTGCTTGTTTTTATCTTACACCTTAATAATACCTGGCTCAAATAACACAGAGATAATACTAGTGGTATTTTATTCTGTAAAAAATACATTTCTCATATATGTACATAGATACATTACTAATTTCTACTATAGAATGTGCAGCAAAACACCATGCAGGTTGAATTTAGCACATTTTGTCTAAAGAGATTTAACTGAATCACTTATTTAACAGATGGTAATACAATCCCTAGTATCAGAACAGTTAGGATACTTGAACCATTATTTAACAGACAAGGACACAAACAATAGACCTATGTTTTGAGCGTCAAACTTAATTCTAACTGCTTATTAAAAACAATACTGAAAATCAATGCCTGCAAGAAACAAAAAATAGGAACAGGAACATATTTGCTATTTGGTTCACTGATCATTTAATCATACTTTTTAATAATTTGAGAATTGTTTTTATTCATGCCGTATACAAGACTGCTGTTCAACAGCCTTTGGTCACCATCGTTGTATTTTGGACGTTGCCTTAACCTTTGAATAAGTGGCCTAACAGTACAACCATTGAAACACCACTGTCACTTTCACAAAAGCATTAATGCAGTTGCTGTTACATTGTAATGTTACTGTAACTGTACATTTATTAAGAGATTTAACGCACTGCATTATGACATAGTGATTTACACAATTAGAAAATAGCAACACTGTTTTAAGATGAAATTTCTGGGAGGATGCTAAAGGACTTTTCTTTGGTTTGTATGTTCTCCTAATGTTTCCACACGAAGTTTACTTCCATCGTCTAAAGGAATGGTTTACTTCAGACAATGGTTTACTTATCATTGTGTTTACAAATAATAGCAAGGCAACTTATCCATGTTTCTTTACATTTTTCTCTTTTAATCTGCATTGCTTCAGTTAAATACAATAAGTGCTTTAGAGTCTGATATACACTATACATTGATCAAATAGTATTCATAACTGAAACATTCATTCATTCGTTCCCCATGCCCATCCAGGGGAGAACGTTTCGGGCGCTGGGCAGATACACCCAGGACAGGGCGCCAAACTATCACTGAAACATTAACTCTATTAATAACTCCGGTGCTGTTTAAATATCATAGCCAGATCATTGAACATAGTATGTAAAGAAAAGTAGAACGTACAATGTTAAAAACATTTAAGAAATATATGTACATCATAATCATTTTAGGGTGGCACTGTGGCTAAGTGATTAGAGCATTCGCCTCTCAAATCCCAATCTGGGTAGAATTACCATGTTCTTTTTGTTACTGCAGGCTTTCTGGTTTCCTCCCACAGTCTAAAAACATGGATTCAAGGTGAATTGCCAGTTCTAAATAGCCCTATTTCAATTTTCCCTACATAGAGTGTACGCCTAGTGATTAATTACCACTCTGTCCTGGGTGTATCTGGCCAGCGCAGAAAAACGGTTTCCCCTGGATGGGCATGAGGAAACCCTCTGCGACCCTAGTTGCCCTAGTATCAAATTATGTGAAAGATAAAAAGATGAAATTACTTCAAAAAAAGGATTTAAGATTAATTGGCTGCTCTAAATTGCTCCTAAACAGAGTGCATGTGTCTGTGTGTGGATTGGGTCCCTGTCCTGGGTGTATCTACTCAACACACACCTTAGTCCCCCCACACACACCTTAGTCAACTTATCATAGTATTATGCAGAAGATAATGAGATGAGACTTATTCTTTTTATTGACTATAGTGTAAATGTTAAATATCTTCCTATCTTTGGAGGGCTTCAGACTGACACTGTGCACACAGAGATAAGAAAAATGTCCAATCCACATTAGACTCACAGCACAAAGAGAGTCTGAGCTTGAGACTAGCAAAAAGTGACAGTGCCAAAGCTCTCAGCATATCAGTCTTTTTTTTTTTTTTATAAATGACCATTGCTAATAATAGTGCAGCTTAGCCACGTTGGCATCAACAAATCACCTCTGGGTTATATAGCCACTTTATTACAAGTAGGGGACAAATGGAAATAGCTTCCGTATTAGAAGTAGTTAGTTAAGTTGAGTAAAAGAGTTAATACAGAGTTCTTGCACTGCCCCCAATCATTTAGTTATATTACACACAAAGTTTACAATTCTGAGGAGACTATTTTAAAAATATTTTCACCACAAACCACAAATAAAATGCTTGTTGATATACTGTAGTAGAGTTTAGATCCATTTAAGTGAAATTTCATAACTAGACCTAGCCATACCCAGACTGATCTAGTATTTCGCTTTATATTAAATCAACCTTACAGGGCGTAAAAAGGTAATTTGCAAAATACAAAGTTATCAAATAGCAGGTATAACAAATTGTATAACATGGTAACAATGCCAATTGTTACTATATTGTTGTATTTGGAAACTCTTTGTTTGTTTCATGATAAAAATCTGGCTGAGATAGTAGCAGGCATGTCTTGCATGCCTCCTTGAATGCACTGAAGGATAATCAGCCATGATGATGTTGTTTTGCTATTCGGTTTGGCAGCTTAATATTAGGCTTACTCACCCCAAAGGAATGACAATTGACTAGGTTATGAAACTGCCTGAATCTGATGGGGCAAATCAATTCCTCCCCAGTGGAGCGATTTTAGCAGAATAGACAGTCCTTTGTCTCTTTAGCTCTTTAGCATTCCAAGATTTATTTAGCATACCTGTCCACTGAACAACAGAGAGAAATGTCCAGACAGTGGGTCTAAAAATAAGAAGAGTGCAAACCATGAATGGAAAAATTATGTAAGAAGCTTAAATCTTGTAAAAAACTGTCAGAGGTGGCTGACCTGTTTAAGATTACTGAAAAAATAGGATGGTTTCACTAATAAACAACAAGTTCAGACATGGCTGGTGGCTTATCCCCACTTATAAAACAGGTACTTTTGGTCTATAAATCTGATTGGCTGAGCAGTTTGAGCAGCCATGAATTTATCGACAATAATGCACACGTCTGACCGCTTTACATTTGTATCAATGCTTGATAAAACACATTATTTTAAATAATGTACCATAAATGGAAGTAGAGATTGACATAAACAACTAAATGATACCACATGGCACGAAGGCTTAATGGTTAGGATGTTCACTTCTTAGCACTGGGCATTCCAGGCTCGAATCCCAATCTGGTTAGAGTTTCAGGGTTTTCCCCATGTCCGCATGAGTTTCCTCCGGGTTCTCTAGTTTTCTCACATAGTTCAAAAACATGGATACAAGATAAAATGAAAGCTCTAAATTGCCCAGTATAGTGTGTGTTGAGAATGTGAGTGACTGTACCCTGCGATAGATTGGAGTCCTGTCCTGGGTTTCTTAGTGGTTAGCACTTTCGGCTCTCAGCGCTAGGGATTTCCAGTTCGAATCCCAATCTGGATGGAGTTTCCATGTTCTCCCTGTGTCCGTGTGGGTTTCCTCCGGGTTCTCTGGTTTCCTCCCACAGTCCAAAAAAATGGATGAAGGTCAATTGAATTCTCCAAATTAGCCTATATAGTTTGTTTGTATTTATGTGTGAGTGAGTGTGTGCCCAGTGATAGATTGGCGCCCTGTCCTGGTTGTATCTGCCCAGCGCCCGAAACGTTATGCCCGGGATGGACATGGGGAACCCCCCCGTGACCCTATTAGAGGATAATGCGGAAGATAATGAATGGAATTCTAATAAAAACGTAACATCTTTTAATATCTACAATAACAAATGTTATTTTGCTGTGCGCATAAACACTTATGGTACAGCTAAAATTGAGATATGATGTAGAAAAGCTTGACAGCATCCATGTTTTTTTAATTTTTTTTATTTTTTATACAAACCACATGAACTTGTCCAAGTCTGGTGCCATTAGTTTCATCTCGGAGAAACCTACCTTCCAACGTGCACTTGAAAGTGCCATAAGTCTATTGTGGCTGTTGTTTATAAATTGTGTTCTGTAATACGGCCACTAGATGGGGATATTTAATTAATTAATAAACCTGTATCCTGCTACTAGAAATCAATGTTTACTTTAAAAAATGGACTAGATAACATTGTGGAATATCAGTTTATTAATGATGATAATTAATGATGATGAATTTATGAATCAAACCTTGTTGT
>JAFMOD010000391.1:391571-414324 GCA_019802435.1 Corydoras maculifer
TGCGTGCCCGCCGAGGTCCACCCAGCGTGCGTGCCCGCCGAGGTCCACCCAGCGCTCGCCGCCCAGCCCGGGGTCCAGGGGCCGCTCGCCGCCCAGCCCGGGGTCCAGGGGCCGCTCGCCGCCCAGTCAGTGCACCAGTGGCACCCACCTCGCCACGCAGCCAGAGGGCGTGGCCCACTCCGCACCCGCCGAGGGCGTCCACCTCGACATGAAGCCACAGGGCACATCCCACGCCTCATCCGCAGAGGGCGTCCACCGAACTGCGCAGCCAGAGGGCGTGGTTCCCTCCTGACCCGCCGAGGCCGTCCACCTCGACATGAAGCCACAGGGCACATCCCACGCCTCATCCGCAGAGGGCGTCCACCGAACTGCACTGCCAGAGGGCGTGGTTCCCTCCTGATCCGCCGAGGGCACCCGCCGGACCACGCAGCCAGAGGGCGTGGTTCCCTCCTGATCCGCCGAGGGCGTCCACCTCGACGTAAAGCCACAGGACACATCCCACGCCTCATCCGCAGAGGGCGTCCACCGAACTGCACTTCCAGAGGGCATTTCCCTCACCTCGTCCGCAGAGGGCGCCCACCGAACTGCATAGCCAGTGGGCTCGAGGAGGGCGGAGGACCCCCCTTCCCCCCCGGGATTTTTATTAAAAAAAATTTGTTTTCTTTCTCTTGGTCGCGTCCTCCCTTTGCGCGACTGTAGGGGCGGGGGTACTGTAACGGGTGCCTGGGGCACCTGTTTCATGTTTGGTCATTTACTTTAATTAATGTCATTTAGTTTGTTTAATTGTCTCTTTCTGTTCATTGGTGGTTTTGTGCACGTGATTGGTTTTCGTTTGTATTTATTTCCTTCTTTCCCTGTACTCGGTGCACTTCGTGGTTTAGTTTATGTTCACTCGTCGGTACCTTTGCTTTGTAGTGTCACTACACCTTTAAAATAAATTCCAATTCCCTGTTACCTGCGTGCCTGGCTCCCTTCAGCGCGTTTGAGCGCGACGGCTCTGCGCTTTCTATGCGCAGCTGCTTTATTCTCTGGGTAGGCGAGTGTAACAATGAGGATACCCCTTTTCCCTTTAATTTCACATGTTTTCCATTTAAAGGGATGATGGGAATCTTTTCATTTTTGTTCAGAAATTTTACTATTTATTTATCATTGTCTTAAAATCAGTCAGTCATAGGCCGTTGTAGGCTTGTGTTCAAGAAATCATCTTTGCAACCTGCAGGTCGCCGGTTTGACTTCCGATCCCACCAAGTACTATGGCTAAAGTGCCCTTGTGCAAGGCACCTAACCCCAATTGCCACCTGGGTACCTTATACAGGGCTGCCCACCACGTGTGCTCAGCTCCCCTGTGTGTGTATGTGTGTGTTTCACTGCATGGATGGATTAAATGTGGAGGACAAATTCCTTTCTTTGTAAGCACAGTAGGCAAAAAATAAATCACTTTATTACTTTAAAAGCTGTTTTCTAGTAAAAATGTTTTGTTTTGTGCTGTTGACAGAAAACACTAGGTGGCAGTATTGCTTAAAAACGCACCCCTGTGTAACTCTTCTAGGGGAATTTAATAGCCGATAAGGCGATATGATAATTTAAGATTACTTAATTATATAACAGTCCTTTTTAATGATTGTAGTAAATAATGATAAACTAGTTAAAAATGTTTTTTTTTTAATTAATACAAGTAGTAAAAATGGTATTTATAAGCATATAACCTGCCTAGATAATTAAATTGAACTAATCTTTTGTTATCATGCTTACAATAAATGTGACACTCTTGCATTATATATCCTTCATCCAGGTTCGGACCTTGATCTGGGTTTAGTTTTCAGTGTTTTCTGTGGGGTTTCTCAGGATTCTCCGGTTTCCTCCCACAGGATACGTGGATTTAAGGTACAATGTATTCAAGTGGGTTCAATCCACTGCTCTAAATCGCTTCTATATAGTGTGTGTTTGTGTAAGTGAGTGTGCCCAGTGATGGATTGGTCCCCTTTCCTGGGTATATCTGCCCAGCGTATGTATGAAAATGGGGTCTTGGGGCTCTTAGTTAAAAACGATGTCAAAAACAAACGAAGGTGTGCGGTGCATACCCTTTAAAGCCATATTCAGGGGCAGTGAAGTAAGTGTGAAGTAAACTCTGTACTATTTTAATGGCATTGTTTTAGTCCAAACAGTATAGGTCTGAACATTTCTGTATTCAGTTTGTTTGAGACTATGCCAAATGGCACAATACGATTAGCACAGACCTGCACAGCTTTTTATGTTTATCTTCTGTTCTTAAACCAATGAGGCATGCAGCTGGTGTACTTTGGATTTGCTCACAAAAAAGTCTAAAATGAGTGCAGCAGGGAAGATCACCGAGAGACTCAGCATCTCTCAGACTCTCAGAGATGCTGTAATAGTAATGTAACCATACCATGTGGTCTTGGACATAAATGAAAATAATAAGGCACTATTACTAACCGTGTTCAAATGGTGTCATTGTGGCTGTGAGATTGAGTTAGTGGAACACTGGCTATAAGCTTTAAGGCCCTGAGTATCACTGGCTAACCCAGCCTGCATCAGCAACAATTGTTTCTGAGTAAGGGTGTCTGTAAGTTTCCATGTGCACTCATCTGCAAATTTAATAGCCAATCTTACACATATGTAAACTTATTTTATCAGGTCTATTTACAATATAGACTATTACAGAGGTTTCTCCACATACTTACTGTGTTTATATTCTTCACATTGTTTTTTAATATTCAGGACAACAAAATATTGTGATACTGATGTGATGGTTTTGTATTAGTGGATTAAATAAGCAGTGCTCATGTTATTATAGGCAATACAGGGTCAGTTGAATTTCCAGCCACCCGCATCCTCTTGATGGTAACGTATGCACTGATGAAGGATTACAGGATGACTAACACAAACAAACAGTAACAAAGCTACTCTTCTTTTTTATGTTTACAAGACAGCAGTTTTGTGTGACAACAGCCTTTGTCTGATTCAATTGTACCACACATAGACAACTGCACTCTAATATTAGTATCATCGCAGTACTGAGACACACCCCCCACACAAATGGAAACTACTCTGTGGTGGTCCTGTTGGGGTCCTCACAAAAAAAGAGTAATGGAAACTAGCAAAACATGTAGGTAGAAAATCAGGTAGACTACAGTCTGTTGTAATTAGTAGAATAATTGTAGAGACATAGAAATCTTTTAGAGATGCATTTGAAAAATCCTCTCTCAGTGCTGAGCAGGTGGAGTTGCAATGTTCTCTCTGCGTATGCGTCGGTATTCTCCGGGTTCTCTGGCTTCCTCTCACATTCCAAATTGCTCCTATGTATTGTGTATGTCTGTGTGAGTAAGTGTGTACCCAGCGATGGATTTTTGCCCTGTCCTGGGTGTATCTGCCCAGCACCTGAAACATTCTCCCCTAGATGGTAATTGGGACCCTCCCCCCCCCCACACACACACACACTACCCTTGTAGAGGATTATGATAACAAGGTAATGAGAGAATTCTCTGGACAGTTAATTAGTTCATAAGCACTTGAAACTATACTGTTGATCTGTATGACCCAAAATAACAGGGTCATCATCTTACCAGCTTCATTTAACTGAGTAAACCTCTCTCAGCACTGAGCATCCAGGTTTGAATCCTGATCTGGGTGAAGTTTTACGTGTACCTGAGGTTTAGCAAAGACCTCTAAATGTGTAAACATTAGATTTAAATCTAATGTTTTGATATGATTGGGTCATAAACCTATTTTTATAGTAGATGTGTTGACTTCCATGAAATGGGCAGTGAGATCATTGTGAATTATTGAAAAGTCCATTAAAGACTTTGTTGATACAGCTGGTAAAGAATTTTTCAAATCAGAATCTGAATAATACCCTGGGAAAAATTGCAGTATCACTGATATACTTTCCATGATTTGTCAGTGAATTATACCAATAAAGACTTAGCTAATTCATGCCCATGTATGGGAAAAAGAGAATGAAAGAGGGGAATGTACTACTGTATCTCTCAAACACTGGTTGTAAAGACTGGACCGTGGTGATGTATGGAAGCTTGTTGCCGTGGTGAAGTTTAGGAATGCCAGCTCTCCATAAGCTTTGTGGTTCTGTCTTCCCCATTTCCTTGTCAGCCAAATATGCATCTTCCTCAACTGACATGTTTCTTTAAAGTGTTATACAAACTTTGGTAAACATTTCGTTACAGAAGAATGTCTCAACACACCAAAAGAGTTTGTAATTCTGAGCTGAAACTCTCTGTGTTTGAAGGCTTTGAGACCTGAACTAAGAATATTAACATAATAATACATACATATACATACATACAAAGAATATATTATGTATTATATACATAGTTGTTTGAATTATACATTTAAACTCAGGTTAAAGTTGTTGTTAAGCCTGTTTAAGTAAGTAGCTATAATAAGTAAAAATAACTAAACCTGTTCTTTCTTAATAAAGAATAAGCATTAATTTGATTAAGGAGTTAAATTAGCTCATGATTGTTGTTGCTGATGAAGCAAAACATTATTGCATTTAGAGTATTTCAGGAAAGTTCCATTCAAAACAGCCAGTTTTCTAACTTTGTTATAAGTTCTTAATATGCCAAACCACACATAAGCTGCCGGATGAAGCATCCTGAATCCTGGATGCTCTTGGCACATAAATCCAGTCCATGGAGACGCTTTTTTTTTAGTGCATGATCCTCTATAAATGTCAAACCCTCTGCTTGTAAAATGAGGTAAACATGACAACCAGACCAAAAAAATTCTCTATTATTTAAATAATTTAAAAAACAGATTCATTTATTATGTTTATTTAAAACAGTGTTAAGACATTAGGAAATACAAGTGCTTAAAAATATGTTTTCTTACAGTTTCTCTTATGTATTATTAGAAATGGCAGTTTCTGGAACCCTACCATTTATGCACTTTACATAAGTCAGCAATAAAAACACCCATTATTTAGCACTTTGCTCTATACACCAGCATATGTGCCATTGTAAAAGAAAACCTTGTCTGTCACACAGTGACCTACAACTTCTGGGGTCCATCTTTGAACTTTTTGCTTTCCCGTCTTGTCTGGGCGCACAATGACTGTGCTGCGAGATGATAGTGAAGGGTCCTCGTTAAAGAAGTTAAATGGTCGTAGGAAGAAGCCTACTGAATTTCCAGGAGTTGCTGTGTTAGGGATGTCTTCAGCGTGAGGAATATGTAAGAAGCCCACTGTAACCCAGGCCACCAAATCCTGCAGAGGAGCACATGCAACATTTTCAAGCAGAAGAGAAAATACTTATGTATTTTAATTAATAAATACTCAACATTGATTTGGTTTTACTATATGCTAGGCTATCCAAATAAACCATTGAATTCAGCCATCAGTGTCTAGCATCACAAATCGTTAACTTAAAGTTTATGGACAAGCAGGCTTAGGAAATGAACAAACTTACTAAAAAGAAAAAAATGCCAGGTATTATACTGATTTACAGACTTAACTATTAGTTTGGGAAATTAAACTAATACAGTTTTAATTTAAAAAAAAAACCCAAAGAAAACCCATGCACAAAAATATAAGCTCCACCCAGATCGGGATTTGAACCTGAATCTGAAAGGCAAAGTGCTAACCACTAAGCCACCATGTCACCTGGTTACTACATCTGTAAAAGTCTATGAGTAAATTGGCTATTGACATGAATTATACTAATTACAACACAGTCAGTAAAGTTTTTAATCCTAAATGATATGTTAGTACGTTCGCCTCTCAGCACTAGGGATTCGAATCCCAATCTGGGTGGAGTTTCCATGTTCTCCCCGTGTCCGCATGGGTTTCCTCCGGGTTCTCTGGTTTCCTCCCACAGTCCAAAAACATGGATCAAGTCAATTAAATTCTCCAAATTGCCCCATAAAGAGTGTGTTTGTGTGAGTGAGTGTGTTCCCAGTGATATATTGGCACCCTGTCCTGAGTGTATCTGCCCTTCGCCCGAGACGTTCTCTCCTGGATGGGCATGGGAAACCCCCTCACAAACCTAATATAGGATAAAGCGGAAGATAATGGATGGATGGATATGTCCACTCAGTAAAGCAGATAGCTAGTGAAGTATCAAAATGAGTTTGTTACTGGAGTATCACATGCTTGGTGCATTGTTCAACAATGCTTTGGTTGGTTAATTAAAATGCAAATATTTGTGTAAATAATTTCTGTGGACACACTATTTGGCCTGATGCATTATGTAGGTATACCTGGTTAACTATGTTTTCATTGTTTTTGATATAGTCCTCAAATGACACAACAGGATTCCATGGATCATTTTGAGCATAGATGCTGCTGCTGGTGAGCTCACTGTCCTTATGTCTTGTAACGGCCAAAGGATATCTGAAAAAAAAAACATGTATTAATACCTCAATCAAAACAAAATTTATTTAAATCTAATTTGAATCTGTGTTTTGTGTGCATATACAGGTACATAGAAATTTAAGGCAATTGGTCTTAATTGAGTTAAGTCAACTCAACTCAACTTTATTTATAAAGCACTTTAAAAAACAACAGCAGCTGCAACAAAGTGCTGTACATAGTTTAAACATAAAATTATAAAAAAACAAGAATACAATATAAACAATAAAACAAATGAATGTTTCATGCACCTTATTTTTACTAGATTTTCCCACAGCATTTTAAATAGAATATGGAATGTTTATTTTTGAGTGACAATTTTGCATTTACCTTGTCCATGGAATGCCGTTTTCTTCTCTCCAGCCTTTGGGAAGGACACTGTAGGCATGAGAGTTAAACTGAATACGATAACCCTTCTGATGTCCCCACCTGTTCTTCTGATTGGCATTGTAGAAATGCAGATAGCGAGGGAACTTTTTTCCAAAGCGGAAAGCTGCACTGCGTTCTGTTTCATGCTGTGTCCGAGACAGCATAGACTGTTTGATGGTGTGTTTATGACTCCATGGATTGGTGAAGTTGACAAATTTGAGCTGCAGCGACTCAAAACTGTTTTCACGCCCTAAAAGAAAGTAAGAATTCCAGATGTCAAAAATTGTTAAAATTTCTCAGGTAAATATGGAATTCATTAAATGAATGTTAAACCAAATACTATTTACATAGTTTTTTTTCTCATTTAATATGCCATATTTAGTGATTTTTGTACATTGTGCAAAAGAAATAATCATTAAATAATAATTAATAAGTAATCACTTAGCTTATAGCTGAAACTAACCTCCAATGTCTAGGTCCACTTTGTAGTGAATAAGATGAGTGTGCAGATTTCCAAGAACATAGTTGTAAACTCTGGCTCCATAATTAAGTCCATTTTCAGTGAAAAATGTGGCATGAATATACCCAGTAGCACTAACTCTAGACTCCATTACTCCATTCTGATAGAAAAGGAAGTCCCAGATGTAGTCATAGTTGTAAACTGTAGATGTGGTTCTGATCACAAGGACGTGGTTTTCCAGGGCCCCATAAAAATTGTAGCCCCCTTGGAAGTTACTGTTGAAGTGTCTTCTGAGAGGTATAGCTGCAGTCATTTCAAAGATGCATAGTGCGTTCCTGTAACGCACTGGTTTGTCTGTATCATAGAAATGGTACAGATCCACAAAAGTGGCGATTTCAGGACAATCAATACCTGCTGAGAGCTCATAATCAGAGGTTCCCATTGCCCAACCAGCATCCATGTATTTTGTTTGCATTGCTGCTGGTGTATCTCCAGAGTAGAAGGCAATGGCTTCTTGCAAGCTGACTTCATAGGCAATCCTCTCATTGTTGAAACTCAAGTCAAAGATCTGAAGCCCAGCAGATGACCGGACACGGTAAGCAAAAGACCATCCTGCATATTCCACAAAGTTTTTGTCTACCCTGTACCTGTGGCCATGAGGCTCCACAAGCTTGGGCCCATAGATGTTTGTGTGGGTGTTGCTGTGGCCACGTGGAACATAGGTGGAAAAAAGATCTTGCTCATCATGTTTAGGCAGTTTGAGTTTGGAGATTATTCCTTGCTCGTACTTTTCCACCAGCTCATCAATACTGTCAAAATACTGCTCATTGTACCACACCTTCTCCACAGTCCATTTCTCTGGATCCAGGTCTTTGTGATTAATTAGAACCTCAAGCCCCACAGGATGGATGAAGTATCCCTCTACAAACTTTTGCAGCATGACCCATGATCGCCTCTCTCCTGTTTCCAACCCACGAGGAGCTATGTCGGAGAAGGTCAAGCATCGATTAGTGCAGTTCCCATATGTGAATCCGGTGCTCTCTTCCAGAATTTTGTTCAATTTCTCACCCATTTTTAGCAAGAGCGCATTTATATGTTCATATTCAACAGCAGTGATGGGTCGAGACTCAAAGCTGATGGGTCTGTTACCCTTGAAAGTCTTAACCTCATAGGAATTGGGAAAAGGCAAAGGGCCAACAATGTACTCAGTTATATTTGGATGCTCCTGGTTAGCAAATTGCACAACTACTCGTGCTTCACGAGGTGGCTTTGCATGACCTCTGTCTAAAGCCCTAAGGGCCTCATGTTTTCGAGGCACATGCAGCTCGATTAGAAGTATACTGTTCTTTTTTAGGGCATGGTCTCTTGCTGAAGAAAGACCAAGCTCACTGTGGAGATAGTTTCTTACAGTCCTCAGTTCAGTAGGGCTTAGATCGGCAAACATGGAGGCTCCGTGGTGAGCCCATTCTCGCTCTCTAGCTGCAAAAGCCTGTGGGGCTAGCAAAGCTAGCAGTAGCATTAATAGCAAGAACATGGCTCCCCCTGTAGGCAGACAAAGTCAATTGTTGAAAAACACTTTCTTATCAGTTGTAAAATATATTTATTGTACTTGTGTTTTTGTCAAAAAGAAAAAACAGTGTATATAATTCTGACTCAGCTGTTATATGACCTTTGCGTTATCATGTAATCTACAAAGTTATATGATGGTACTATAAAAAAAAAAGATAAATCCTTATTGTGACATTTTCTTTTTTCCTAACTTCTCTTTCTTTCTACTCTTCTTTAACTTTTTGCATTCAACTCTTAACAGAGATTTTGTATATGTATTATTTCTGTTAATCTACCTGTACTTTCACATTACATGCACTTTCACTTGAATCAACACAAATAAGTGGTCATGCCATAAGTCCAACTTTTATAAATCTGTAACTCTGCAGCATGTTCAAATTCATTGTGTCTTTATGGTGTGTTAATTTATTGCATGCTATGATTGCATAATATGCTTTAAATGAAAAAGCATACGATTTTAATGTCATATAAAACAAATACTTTACAATCCTACCTAGTTTCTTGCTCCCAAATCTTCTTGGATCTGCAATTCTCAGTTCACAACTTGTGTTCCTTCTGCAGGCAAAAGCTATTTACTCTGCCCAGCCCAAACTGATGTAGTTTTCCTACAATCCTATTGGATGAAAAACTAAATATGAAATAAACCCCAATGGCATTGTTGGCTTTAATAGCCACAAACATTTTTTTTTAATCTCCCTTAAGGTTTTTGTGCTTTTTGATTTGATGGTGGATTCTGATCATAAACCAATAGTATAGTGTTATTCACTAAATGCTGGCCTTATGAAATTACAACCACTCGATATTAAAACAAATACAATAAGCACCTATAGATTTTTTTAAGTTGCCCTTAATGTTAAGAGATGAAGTTTAGAAGTGTTTGAAGAGCTAAATAACCTAAAAGACAACATGTTTGATATTAAATGTAAATATTAACTCTCTTTTTGCTTTTAGCCGTTTGTAATTTTAATTTATATTAAACAAAATGTCTGATGCAGTCTTTTGTTTTGTATTTAATTACACATGCCCTGTACACATACTAATTACACATAGTAATTATAAAATAGAGGAACAAAACCAGTACTGCAACCACATTCATATATTTGTGTATTTTAATCCTGTCCTGCAATATTCTTTTTGATCCTGACTAACAGCAAAAGATAAAGAAACTTTTGGGAGATGTTTAATTTTCTGCAATGATATGGGACTATGCAAATATACAGACTAATCATTAGGTTTCTCTTAACATGAACTTTATTGACAAGTGCACATATCTCCTTACTGGTCATGTTGCTTGTACATAGATTCATACACTAGTAGACCCATGTTATTAGGCTACATTCGCCTGCTTTTAAGTGTTGACTGTTTGCTCTATAGGATTTTTATTCAGCTATTTACAAGAGTAAATACAAGGCAAAAAAGTCCATAGTTAATTATATAGCTAGTTATGAGGCTAATAAACTCTTACCATATCCTTATTGAATGATTTAAGTCTTAGTATTTAGTTTTGTCATAGATTTCAGTTGACTTTTAATTGACTCATTACAAGCAATAAACTCCAAAGAGAAGCTGATTGATTTTTGTACCACTACTTAAATTCTCTAATCATATTTTTTAAACTGACTCTGGCTTATTATGATGTTGCTAGAGACATTATCTTCTTTCTCCTCAGACATTGGAATACACTCACAAGTCAGGTGTACTTCTCATATGTCTTTAATGATCAAGTTTGTGTAAGAAATATCAGCATGCAACAGAATATAATTTCCTGTCTAGCAAGGAATACAAATAAACCAAATAAAAATGCAGGAAAGTTGCTTTTATGTTCCAACTTTAAAATTAATTTGTGTTTAGATGGGTTAAAGTTTGTCTTAAATACTAGTTTTTAATGCTTATTGACAGTTGAGGCAAACCTGTACATATGTAATAAATTCTATTATTTGTATCCACTTACCCATACCCTCATTCTTAAAACCCTGCACCTTAACCCTAACTTCAGTGAACAGCATATACAATCTGATAAAGGTTTGCTGCAAATGCAATACATTTTATGAACCCTGCAAATTAAAAATTAGGTTTTTTCTTTCAGACATTGTAGGAATCCTGTGTTGCATGAACATTAATATGTGCATTCTGTCTACATTTCTCAATATATGTTTTAAGCCCTCTCTCACCTTAATAAGAACTTGTCACTTTATTAAAAATTCAAAACAAAGGTTAAAGAACCCTTTGTGTAATAACATTACTAATATGTCCTCATGCCGATTCCTTAACTGTATCATGAGCATTTGAACCTATTATCTCATGGAGGCCTCTCAGCTGCATGTGTCTCTTGTCTTACTACCGCTAAGCTACTGCAACTTGTCTTCCTGTCAGATCTTCCCATGAATTTCAGCCATCTTGTGTTTTAATTATCAAAGTTCTCCCATGTTGAACTGCACATGCATTTACTGCACTAAATTCCTGAAACTGTACAGTTATGCTGTTATGTTGGTGCTACTTAATTCTGTGTGCAAGGTCTAAGGTGCACATGCTACACTTTTAACAAAAGTATTGCAACACACCTTTAAATTATTGAATTTAAGTGGTTTACGTTTTTATTCGCAACAGTGGTGTTGTACAAAGCCGCTTGTATTCGCGATCTTGTTCTTTCAGTCATTACCCATTACCTCACTGCTCATGACCAGAGGTCAGGGTAGATCGATCGAACATAGATATATTGGTACATCGAGAACCTTGACTTATCACTGCTGAACCCGTACCGATCCAAGATCAAGTTGAAGTTATTTTTTTATATAGCGCTTTTTACAACAGTACATCGTCACAAAGCAACTTTACAGAATGAAGAGCCTTTAAACCCCCAAAGAGCAAGCCAAAGCGACAGTGGCAAGAAAAAACTCTCTGATATGTTGTTATTTTAAGAAAGAAAAATGTCGACTTTTCTGACTAAAAACCATGGCCTTAGATTTGGAGGTGCTGATTCTCACCTCAGTCGCTTCACACTTGGCACAAGTTTACATGATGATGCCAACAGGACTGCATCATCTGCAAACAGCAGAGATGTGATCCTGAGGTCACCAAACCAGACACTCTCCATCCCCTGGCTGTGCCTAAAAACTCTGAAACCAGTGTTTCAGTAACTACCTTAGCAACTTAGCATGTTGGTAGGATTGAGAGGGTCCTCAAAATATTCCTTCTACCACCTAATGATGTCTTCAGTTGAAGTCAACAGTGCACCACCTCCACTATATACATGTTAGTGGCACACTGCTTTCCCTTCCTGAGTCATCTTACAGTTTGTCAGAATATTCTTGGAGCCAACCAAAAGTCTTTCCAAGGCCTCACCAAACTCCTCCAACAACCTTGTATTTGTCACTGTGTCACATGATGCTGCAGATCTCTTGGCCTGTTGGTACCTGTCAGCTGCTTCCAGAGTACCACAGGCCAACCATGCCTGATATTACTCCTTCTTTAGCTTGATGGCATCTCTCACCTGGGGTGGAAGAATTACCACCACGACTGGCACCAACTGTCTTGCGACCACAGCTCCATCCGCCGCATCAACAATAGAGAAAAGGAACATGGCCAATTCAGACTCATTGTCCCCACCTCCACCAGTATCTGGTTGAAGCAATGGAGGTGAAAGTTGAACATCTGTCTAACATGTTCTTCTGCCAGACATTCCCAGCAAACCCTCACTATACGATTGGGTCTGCCTGGTCTGACCGGCATCTTCCCCGTCACCTGATCCAACTCGCCAACAGGTGGTGATCAGCTGACAGCTCAAGACATTCTCTACAGCTCCTAGGATCATTCAAGTATGCAAACTCGACCACAATGAGGTGGTGATTCAAAGAGGAGCATCTCACAATGTTCCGTAAAGTTGTTCTGACATAGTAAAGTCAAAATTTGTTTTTATCAGGTGACCAGACAGACAGTAAGAATAAACGCTACACACCCTAATATTGCGGATGCACGTGATCGCTACAATCGATCGATCGGTCACTGACAAAAAGGCAGGAGACGGATGCTGGAAAAACAATAAGTTGCATTATAAATAATTTTATTAGAGCAACAGTACTGGTAGAATTATTTTGGAGTCAACGTTTTGGATTAAGCTGATTTGCACATGTGCAAAGGAGAGAAGAGTTTTTTTTATTGGCAGCAGGTTGTTGAGGTGGAGCCACAAGGTAGGAGAAGAGGAAAAACAAAGATAACGTTTATAATTGCCGTAAGGAAGAATCATGCAGATGGACAGGGTAAATTAAGTGGGGACACCCAAGAGAAAAAAAAAAGAACACAGTTGCATAAATATTCCAACGTTACCACAATAACCGTAGAAGGATCATAGCACCTGTCCAGAAAATTAAATTAAATTAAACTAAATGAATTAGAAGCGGCACGGTGGCTTAGTGGTTAGCACGTTCGCTTCTCAGCGCTAGGGATTCCCGGTTCGAATCCCCATCTGGGTGGAATTTCCATGTTCTCCCCGTGTCTGCGTGGGTTTCCTCCGGGTTCTCCGGTTTCCTCCCACAGTCCAAAAACATGGATCAAGTTAATTGAATTCTCAAAATTGCCCCCTATAGAGTGTGTCTGTGTGAGTGAGTGTGTGCCCAGCGATGGATTGGCGCCCTGTCCTGGGTCTGTCTGCCCGGCGCCCGGGACGTTCTCCCCTGGATGGGCATGGGGACCCCCACCGCGACCCTAATAGAGGAAAAGCGGGAGATAATGAATGAATAAATGAATTAGAATCGCTTCATTTCACCAAGTATGTTACACATACATGGAATTTGACTTGGTGAGCGCACATACTACAGAGTAAATCAACAAGACAGCACACAAAAGGAATAAACATAAATTACTATGGAAATTATAATATGATCAGGTAGTTTAAAAATAAAGAATAATTAAAAAAAATGTTTAAAAGATAGTAAAACAGAGACAACAGACTAAAAGACCCTACAGATGATTGCTGCATAAATACTGTACACACAACAATCCCCAAAACAAACAGAAGGGTTACATAAAAGTGAGGAACTGAAACTCATTAAAGAGATAATTAATTAAAACAAACCAGATAAGTGTAATTACCACAATGATACACTAATACACTAATACACAACAAAATACACTAATAGAATGGAATGTGTCAAAATAAAAGTCCAGTGAAAGATGTATTCTTTCTGACACTAAAACCTTGTTGTAACAGCATTTGTTTTTGTTTTTTTAAATATACCTATGGGTCTTTAAAAAGTGCTTCATATATATCAGCTTATGAAAGCAGTTTATTTGTTTTTAGGTCATACCACAGGTTTTTAGATGAAGATAAATCTGGACTATGGATTCAACATTCTAGGGTTAGGGTTAGGGTTAGTCCCAAAGAACCTTGATATTCTTTGGGAGTAGCCATTGTTTTTATAAATGTGGATATGTAATAGAATTAAATTGTTGTGCTGAAAATTCCTAAAATTACTTTTTAGTGTCAGGTTTTTAGTGAGTAATGAAAAGTGATTGAATTGGCTGATATTTGAAACTGTTTTTAATTATTTACTCCTAGACTTAAGTCTTAGTTAAAGCTGAAGAAAGCCTTTCCAAGGCATAATGCTGTCACCATCATACATCATAATAGTGCAAAACAGAAACGTATCTTATAGAATCATAGACTAAAGTGTCATGCTTTGTTTTATCAGACAATTGGCTATCTATTCCTTTGTCCTAATACATTTTGAATACTGTTTAGGGATAAATAAAGCGCAACTAATATTAAAATATAACAGCTAATATTTAGAATGTCATATTTATAGAAAATTATATTTAAATGACAAAGTAAAAAAAAAACAAAGTTTGTCAGTCATCTAATTGCGGGAACACTGCTGCTGAATTTCTTATCCTTACATCCTTAATTATTTATATTATGTGACTCAGTTTGTCTCTGATTACGGGAGTTGCTTTGTGTAGAAACAGCTGTGTTTGGGCCTACTCACTAAGTTAAAAATTTCCTGGCCTGTAGTAATAGTCAGGAAACAGGCCCCCTGGCTCGCCATTATTGACAGTGTTTATTAAATAAATTCCCCTGATATCCTTTCCCCGAAGAATTCTTTATAGGATTAGGCTTGCGCAAATACATCGCTAGCAAAGGGAACTGGACTTTACCCTCCCTCATGGATGAGTACACAAGACAGTGGATGGACAATGAGCATCGTCATTACCAGTTGAGCAGCTAATGGCTGGATTTGCAGCTGTGGCCCATCGACTTGCTCTCCAATGGCATGTCTTTCAGATGCTGCCATGTCCATGAAATCCCCTTCATTAAAAACACCAGTATGTGTGAAAAGCAGGTTCATAATTCGTATTCAGGATGTAGACATTTCACAGGAAATAAAGTTGAGAACAGATAAACAATGTTGTTATCGATGTACAATAACCAGGGATTTAAATTATTTTGACATAGTCTTCATGAGGAGAAAATAATCTTGCTGAAGGTTCATTGAAAAAAACATTTCAATTGAATCTGGCCATCAAGGTAATTTATATTTTACTTAATCTCTTACCATATTTCAATTGTAACTGGTATTTTCATAACATATTAAAACATATTTGAAGAAAATTCCATATTGCATAACAAAATCAGCATTTTTGTTACTCGAGATCATTTGTTTGTTGGGAGGAAAACTACAAGACTATACTTGAGGTTTTATACTATGTATAACACTTGAGGTGTTATACTGTGTATAAAAGATTGGATTTATTGTAATTTTAGTTGTGTTATGTAATTTACAGATGCTGGTTGCAAATGTTACATAGGTTTTTCATAAGAATGGTCTGTCCTAATATATCTATTTACAGTTATAAATTTTGTTTTTCAGTGTTTCTGGTGCAATATTAAGGAAATCAGCCTCTGAAGTCATTATGAAAGCTTTGCTTTTCTCTTTATTGGGTTTGCGCTTGGTCATGGGACTAGGGTAAATATAAAAAGTTAAAAAGTATATATATTTATATATATAATATATAATATATAAATAATATGTAAATATATAAACTTATATCAGTCCTAGTACAGTACTGTTAACTGTACTTTATTATATAATGTCTATATAGGTGTTCTCCTGAGAGGAAACTTTTATAACAGTGGATTTCGTAAACTGATGGCCTTGGCTTTAAATTACAGGCATAAAAATGTCAACTCTGCTTCTGATAGTATGAAATGTTCATAACTATAGGGTTAATGCTTTTTATTTTTCCGCAACCCATTTCATTACATCTGAATATCTATATTACTATTTTTAGTCATGCTAATTATTTAAGATCATCAGAAATATAGGGATATTTAAATGTATAATCTCAGATATACTGTGAAATTGAGATAATGTATTTTAAGTTAAATTTTATTAATGTCCATTCATTAATTATCTTCCGCTTTATCCTATATCAGGGTCGCGCGGGGGGGGGGGGCGCTGGGCAGATACACCCAGGGCAGGGTGCCAATCTATCGGGCACACACTCACTCACTCACACAGACACGCACACCTACACACTCTATATGGGGCAATTTGGAGAACTCAATAGACTTGATCCATGTTTTTGGACTGTGGGAGGAAACCGGAGAACCCAGAGGAAACCCACGCAGACACGGGGAAAACATGGAAACTTCACACAGATGTGGATTCGAACTGCGAATTCCTAGCGCTGAGAGGAGAACGTGCTAATCACTAAGCCACCGTGCCGCCCTTATTAATGTTATACAGCAAAATATAAACAATGATTATGTTCTCTTCCTAACACTAAAGTATTTGAATAAAACTAGCCACTTGGGCTTATGAAAATGTTTTAAAAAATTATTAAATAATGACAAGAGAAGCCTAAGACCAAGACTCTGGGAAGAGTCCTTTCCATTGTGGTTGAGGAATATAGTAGCTGTGGACTGTCTTAGTTTATGAGGGATTACAATAGTTGGGACAACTGTTTTTTAAATTGGTTAATCTGACTCTATTTTGTGTTAACACTTAATAAATTTAAATACCTTGGTTACTGAAGCCATGGTTCTGTTTTAAACTTTAGCCACTGGTGTGAGCACACAGTGGAAGAGAAACTGGAAAAAATCATTAGCCCTCGCTTGCAGCTTGAAGTGACATGCTCAGAGGTATATCAGTATAACGCCCAAGGCTGGTGGCTGGATGTAGACCGGATGCGCAACACACATGGAGGAGATGATGGAATTGCCTTGTATTACAAAACACAAGGTCCGATGGCATCCTGCTATTTATTCAAGTGAGAGAAAACCCAGTATGTCTGTATAGGTAATATAAAGAGTGTCCCAAAATGAACTTACATTTGAATGAACCACATTTTAAATTAAGCATTAGAAATGTTTTTGCCTTATTTAAAAGTAGCCTCATGGAGATTTACCCTAGAAACTAACCTTAAAAACAAAACTTCTGACTAATGTTCGCTTTAACTGTGCACATGTTTACTCTTCTCAATAAATTTTGGGACACCCTTTAGTATGTGATTAATTTACCTTTACACTTTTTGAAAAATATATTTTTATGCAAAAAGCAGTGTTTCACATGCTGTTTGTGTTTGTTTCTGTGTTTAAACCATGACTCTGCTTTTGCCATAGGGCTGCAAACATTGTCAATAAAAAAGTAAATAGGACAGTGAGGGCCTGTTGTGAAGGCTGGTCTGGTTCGCACTGCTCACAGGGTAAGAGTCATCCAGAAAAATGTCTGTACTGTAAACTGAATCTTTGCATGGACTTTATGCTATGTAGATTTTAAACAAACAGTTTTAATATAGCTTTAAGTATTTGTAAATTTTGAGTGGCATCATGGCTTAGTGGTTTGCACGTTTGTGTAGCAGCGCTGGGAATCCAAGGTGGAGTTTTCACATGGGCTTTTCCTGGGTTCTGCACTTTCAATGTGACTTGGCTGCTCTAAATTGCCCCTACACATTAAATGTGTGCCCAGTGATTAATTGACGCCCTGTCCTTGGTGTGCCTGCCCAACGCCCGAAATGTTCTCCTCTTAATGGGCATGGGATACACTGTCGTACCCTAGTATAGGATTAAGCAAAAGATAATGAGTTGGAATAAGATTGTAATTTAAATTATAATATACAGGGTGGCATAGTGTGTAGTGTTTAGCATGTCCACTTCACAGTGCTGGGGATTCATTCATTATTCATTATCTTCCGCTTTATCCTATACTAGGGTCGCGGGGGGGTTCCCCATGCCCATCCAGGGGAGAAAGCCTCGGGCGCTGGGCAGATCAGGGCGCCAATCTATCGCTGGCCACGCACTCACACACACAGACACACACACAAACACACTCTACATGGGGCAATTTGGAGAACTCAATTGACTTGATCCATGTTTTTGGACTGTGGGAGGAAACCGAAGAACCCGGAGGAAACCCACGCAGACACGGGGAGAACATGGAAACTCCATACAGATGGGGATTCGAACCAGGAATCGCGCTGGGGATTCATTATGGGTAATTCTATAAGTTTCCATGTTCTCCTTGTGTCCATTTTGGTTTCTCTGGGTTCTCTGATCTCCCCCAGTCCCCAGTGGGTGTATGGGTGTATTTGCCCAGCACCAAAAAAAACGTTAAATGGGCATGAAGAAACCCTGCTGAGAACATACTCCCTAGTTTGTATATGTTTAGCAGAAGATAATGAGATTATTATACATGTTATATGTCAGCAATGTTTTACATGTTTTAACTGTTTTCTTTTTGTGGAAATTGGTGAAAGGTTGTAAAATATGTCCAAATAGTATTCAGTATGTTGCAGTCAATATTCCCATGATCATCATTTCCACACATTTTTATCCACTGGAAAAAATATGTACTTATAAATGGAGGTTTAAAGACAGGATGCAACATTTCTTAAGTAAAAAGTGGTGTGTGGTCCTTTAAACCAGAATGTTTACTGCATTTTAAAACAAAGTAGTTTATACACAGTTCTTTGTTTTAAACCCCCTACTCTAAAACACACATTTTTTCTGAAATGGCTTTTTTAGGAGTAAGTGTTAAAGGTCTTTGCTTCTCTACTTGGAATTGTGAGGATTTTCCTGGTGTGCAAAACTCCTCGCTCATGGCTGTTGAACAGTGCTGTGGAAGTCTATGGGGACTTAGTTGGAAAAATGTGTCTGACCAAACTTGCTTGTCTTGCTCTTACACAGTTTTACCAGGTAAAGACATTATAATGTAGCATTTACTAGATTCAAAAAACAACATATATTTTACAATGATTAAGCAGACTTGGATGGTTAACAAGATTTAAATTTAACTTATAAATTTATTTTTAATAAAAAAATTAAAAAAAAAAAAAAATTGTCTTGTGTTTTCTCCAAAAGTATTTTACTACCTGACAGGCCTTAATTTGAGTTCATGTGAGAAATCTCTATTCTGATCCATGCACAAGTTAACACTGCCCCCCCCCCCCGTCCTTCAGTAAGGACTCATGCAGTGATTAGCACCAGGCCAAATCACTGCTACAAACCACTTCTCTTACCCACAGCATCCGATAGACATTGTTTTTGTTTTTGCTTGTTTTTCCTTTATTTATGCAATTTGATAATATGAGTTATTTGATTATATATGCATTGATTGTCTAAACAAAAATAAACATATACGTTAATGATAAATCCTACTGTGTTTTTTTTTTTATTTCATGAAGATTTTTGTAGATTTGTTTCCTTTTTTGTTTGGCACCTGCCTCCAAATATGTCAGTGCATGTGGCTGTCAAAAGCAGGGATTTGGTTCATCAAACTTAATCATGGCATTTTTATTAGACCTTTACAGTGTAATGTATTTAATCTAGTATAGTGACTGATTTCTAAATGTTTAATCCATTTCATATCATTATTGTTCTTAGATGCTCAATCTATGCCCCTGTTTCACAGGGGTCGCCTTGGTGGCATTAGAGACCCTAAAGCCTCTGCCACTTGTATGAGTTGGGGTGGAGCACATTATAGATCTTTTGATAGGAAGCATTTTCATTTTAATGGTGGCTGCACCTATGTGTTTGCCTCTTCCACTGATGGCACCTGGACCATCTACATAAGAACTGTGTGTGACGGTAGAGGACACTGTAGCAAGGTATAATATTTACTTTTTTTTATAAATGTAGTGACAAAATTGTCTATTTATTTGCTATTTACATACCCTGATTTTTTTTTAGGCTTTGCGGATGATGCTGGGACTTGACTTAGTGTCTGTTCATAAAGGAAATTTAACACTCAACAGTGCCTTAATACCTGAGGGTGAACCTTTCTTCCAGAATGGTATGAGTGTTCAAATTCACACACACACACACACACACACACACACACACACACACACACACACACACACACACACACACACACACACACACACACACACACACACACATATATAGGGCAGTCGTAGGTTTGTGGTTGAGGAACCGACCTTGTGATCTGAAGGTTCCTGGTGCCTTGCACTGGTCCCTGAAGTGCCCTTGGGCAAGGCACCCAACCCAATTGCAACTCGTGTGCCATCCATATAACACATTTTGTTCATTTTAACATTTTGTTATCTTTAAAGAAACGCTTCATTTTAGTGTCTATTGCTTTTGTGATTAGACTTTGCAGTGCTGCTGGACTTTTCTATACTGTTTTTTACTTACTCTGACACATTAATCATATTACTCCACCTCGTAGATGTTAAATCAGAGACAATAGCTCATATGTAGCTGCAGAGTTTGTATTAATTATTGTCTATAGTTTTATCAGTGGCTGGACACTTTTTTGGTCAAAAGATTATTCTCACTTCAGCAGTGTTAGTGAGGTGAAAACAAATTAGCAGCTGTGTTGTACCACATCATTTACTTTGGGGGTAGTCCTGACCATAAAACACAAAGTTAAAGAGTCTAAAATGTATGAAGAAAAACAGTGGCGCTACAGTGTGTAATTGTTAAACACAGAGTGGTATTTAATATAGAGTGGCTATTTGATAGGTGGAACTGATCAAATGGACAATGAATGTAGTGACACGAGGGTGTAACAAACATAAACTGACTGGCTAGTGTAGATAAGGACACTTTTGTAGATATTTATATTTTTTGTAGATATTTATATATCTTAAAGACACACATGTATTATTGTAGGTACTTTTGTGATGTGTGTACATTAGCAGAAATGTGTTTCTTAATTTAACACATTCTATCATGGAATGCAGACATTAAATAAAGGTGAGACTTTCCACTGAGTAATTCTCATCTGAAGTAAAGGCAGCCACCCATCATCTCTTGATGGTTACATATTAAAGGTCCTTGTATTAGTTTGACCATACCGAAGCTTTTCTTATAAACAAGTGGATTTTGACTGCATACTCTAATTTGGAATATTGGTCATTTTAATTGGCCTGGACTGTAAATATTTTCCTGGCCAAATATATTTTCAACAATTCTGGTTAGGCTCTGGACCCACTGCTAACCACTTGGCTAAATAGTTCATGGAAACGACTGAATTTATTTTATGTTGCCACTGGCACTTATGCTCAGTCTGTTTTTAATTGCTAGATTGCTCAGTTATTGGCCAGATGGGACAGTTCTTTAAATAGATTAAGTGATTAAACTGTACTTCAACTAGATCTTATTAACACACACTAATTACAGTAACTAAATGCAGCAAAGGAAAATGTTTATATTACTTAATGAATTGAATACAATGCATTTTTGTGTACTCATTTTTACAGGTGTGAGTATTCACTGGTTGGGAGATTTTGTGTTTGTTGAAAGTGGATTGGGCATCAGGGTGAAATTTGACATGGGTAACACGGTGTATCTGACTGTTGGCGCCGATCACTATGGATCTACTAGGGGACTCTGCGGGGTTTACAACAACTTAGCAGATGGTAAGAGATTTACTGAAAATTAAAGTAAGGATATTTTAACTTTAAAAAGTAGATGTAGATTACAGTACTGTATGTCTCACAGTCATAGAAAACAAAGTTAGACATTGGGCAGACACTAGACATTATGTTTATCCATTTCATCACTTTAAAAGTTACATGTTTACTTGTTACCATAATGTATGCAGTAGGATGCAAAAATTATGCTGAGGAATATATATATATATATATATATATATATATATATATATATATATATATATATATATATGTGTTTGTCAGATGTTTTTATCACATACAGAAAAAAATTTTGCAAATGCAGCAAGTCAATATTTGCAGTGTTTACCCTCCTTCTTCAGGACCTCTGCAATTCTCCCTGGCATGCTCTTAATCAACTTCTGGACCAAATGCTGACTGAAAGCATTCCATTATTGCACAATCAATGCTTGCATTTTGTCAGAATGTGTAGGTTTTTGTTTGTCCACCCGTCTCTTGATGATTGACCACGTTCTCAATGGGATTAAGATCTGGGGAGTTTCCAAGTCATGGACCCAAAATCTCTATGTTTTGTTCCCTGTGCCATGTAGTTATCACCTTTGCTTTGTGGCAAGGTGCTCCATCATGCTGGAAAAGGCATTGTTGATCACCAAACTGCTCTTGGATGGTTGGGAGAAGATGTTGTCGGAGGACATTCTGGTACCATTCTTTATTCATGGCTGTGTTTTTAGGCAAGACTGTGAGAGAGCCGATTCCCTTGGCTGAGAAGCAACCCCACACATGAATGGTTTCAGGATGCTTTACAGTTGGCATGAGACAAGACTGGTGGTAGCACTCACCTCGTCTTCTCCAAATAAGCTGTTTTCCAGATGTCCCAAACAATCGGAAAGGGGATTCATCAGAGAAAATGACTTTACCTCAGTCCTCAGCAGTCCACTTCCTGTACCTTTAGCAGAATATCAGTCTGTCCCTGATGTTTTTTCTGGAGAGAAGTGGCTTCTTTGCTGCCCTCCTTGAGACCAGACTGAGCTGCAATCTTTCTAGCTGCGATACTCTTCCCTGTTAGGCCATTTTTGTGCAGTGCAATGATGACTGCA
>JAFMOD010000391.1:419408-462357 GCA_019802435.1 Corydoras maculifer
TATATATATATATATATATATATATATATATATATATATATATATATATATATATATATAGCTATATAGTACCCTCTGTGATGTCAGAGCTGAAATCAAAGGGGGATTTGTGATGGTTTTAGGACCAGACAACTGGGTATCTGTGCAGGGATTTAAGAAGTGTGACACTCAAAGAGCAAGTGATAGCTCACACACCGATACATTCGTTCGTGTGTCTAAGGTTCCACGTGCCAGCCAAATGCTGAAGTGTAAAAATTCACCTTTGATCACAGCTCTGCTGCCCTACCCCGTTTAATTTGATAATTGTTAGTGCTCAGATTGAATGGTCTTGTTTGAATGTGTGAATGGACTTTACATCCCCAGGGTTGTGGTGATGCAGCAGAGCTAGGCCACAGCTGTGATCTTGTGAATAACATCAGTTTGCGTAGAGCAGCAGAAACTACTTGTCATCAACTCAAGGACAACCCCTTTTCACACTGCCATTATCTGGTACTTCTCTAATTAGTTAATCTTTCTAAACTAACATTTACATGGCCATTAAGTTTCTGCTAAAATATTTGTTTTTCCATTACTCTCAGGTGGATCCAGGACCCTATGTAGATACCTGTATGTATGTGTACTGTAGCCTGGGGTCTCATGAGAGGGAAGCAGCTGTGTGTGACACACTTGCCAGTTATGCCCGTGAATGTTCTCAACACCACATCATTCTCAACTGGAGGAGTCCTGGGCTTTGTGGTACATATCTAACTATTATTTAAAAATCTCCAGAAATGTCACAGTCATCATTAAGGTGGAATTTAGGTTTGTACCAGTTGTAACATCAGTGGGTAACATCAGTAGTTCACATGTCAGAACCAACTGCAGAACCGACAATAAACAATACACCACCCAAAATATAACTGTCCTGTGATGGTCCAAATGAATATAGAACCAATGAAAAAGTAACGAAACCAAGGAACACAGACATACTACAGGGTGGAATGGAGGCTTAGTGGTTAGCACATTCACCTCTCAGAGCCAGGAATCCAGGTTCGAATCCCAATTTGAGTAGTCTCCCCGTGTCCGTGTGGGTTTTCTCTGGGTTCTCCAATTTCCTCCCATAGTCCAAAAGCATGGATTTGAGGTGAATTGAATGCTCTGAATTGCCCCATATAGAGTGTATTTCTGTGTGTATCGATGTGAGTGACTTCCCCTGGACAACACCTTGCAACCCCAGTAAAGGATTAACCATAGGATAATGAAAAAAACTACTACAGTTTTATTTCTAAAACTTAATCTATTCTCTCTCTCTCTCTCTCTCTCTCTCTCTCTGTTATTATATATATATATATATATATATATATATATATATATATATATATATATATATATATATATATCTTTAATGGCTTATTTCATTCATCCCACAGAACGATTATGTGGCAGAGGTCAGCTCTTCTCAGACTGTGTATCGTCATGTCCTCCCAGCTGTTCCTCAGCTCTACCACCAGCTTCTGGTCAGTGTCGAGAAGAGTGTGTGGGGGGCTGTGAGTGTCTTCCTGGGCTCTATCTGCATGAAGGCCAGTGCTTGCGGCAAGACCAATGTCCCTGCTTCTACAGGCGACGCACATATCAGGAAGGAGAAACTATTAAGCAGAGGTGTAACACTTGGTAGGCATTTTGGTATACTTGATGATAATAAGGCTGTTACATAAAGTTGTTTAGTCACTATGTTCAATCAGTTAAAAATAATGTAAATACAGCTGCAAAGACAAAATATACTGCATGGCCAAAAAAAGGTCACACACTCTAGCTGTGATTACGGCATGCATTCGCAGTGGCATCATTTCCACAAGTTTCTTCACATTTCTGTGAATTTCTGTCCAGACTTGCATTAATTTGTTCACAAGATCCTGTATTGATAACAGGCTATTTGGGCCACAAAGTCTTTTCCAGCACATCCCAATTTTTTTCAATTGGGTTTACGTCTGGACTTACAGGTCAGGTCTGTGGTGTCATTTCATGTGTGAAAATGATCTCATGCTTCCTAAACCACTCTGGCAAATTTGACCTTTTTAAACAAAATCCATGATTTTCCAGTTACAGTTGGTGCTATGTTCATATTTCTGGAACTTTTTATTTACAAAATATGCCCAATGGAATATTGCCTTTTTATTGTGAAACATGCCTGACATATGATATTCAGATACTTTCAGCCTCTTTAGGAAACAACTTAAAACACATCACTTCCAGAAGCACTTGCTATAAAAAAGTAAAATGAAAATAATGGAGAAATTCTAGGCATTCAAACCAGATTGGATATTGATTGATTATACTACAGTGTAGCTGGTTCTTACTAACCTACCAATTTATATTGTACTTTTGTATGTAAGTTGCTTTGGGTCTTCTATATGATTTGATGTAAATGTGATGTGAATTTGATGGTAATCTGGTCATTAAATATACTACAACGTAAAATATGAATTTTATGCTTTTGACAATAAGTAATTGGTCAAAAGATAAGCAGGAATCTAACAATTATAAAAAGTAACTTGCTCTCCTTAAATGTTTCAGTCTTGTCAAATTAAAAGTCTTCCTATACCCGTGTTCAGGTGTCTAAAAAAAATTTCTCTCCAACAGTCAGGTGTACTATTTCAAATAGAGCAGAACACTAATTGTAGCTAGAAAATAAAATACCTGTTTGTGTTTTAAAGTTTTAAAATGATAATTAAGTTGCATATTAGTCTCACTGACCTCTTAACTGTTAATTGTTTACCATGTTTTTTTGTTTTTTTCCTTTTTGTTCATTTTACAGTATATGCCAGGCTGGTCAATGGCAGTGCTCTGAGGAGCAGTGTGCAGCTCATTGCAGTATAATTGGTGCACTGCAGATCACCACATTTGATAAGAAGAGGTATAACCTCCAGGCTGGTAACTGTCAGTTCATAGCCATTGAGGTAAGGTAAATTTTACAGTGCTGATAACCATGTTATTTATTGCATGTTTATTGCATTTCTTTGACTGATACTGCACCTCAGCTCATTATCAAAGACTGCTTTACACTGAAACTTTGGCTAATAAAGAATAACAGATCCAAGGTTTACTTCTCAATTAGCTGGTGTTCTTGATTTGCATAACATGTCTCTGATGATCAAATATATGCTCTCTTGTGTTCTGTATATGCACTTGTTTAGGATTTTGTGGATAAAAAGATTACAGTGGCCCTCAGAGGTGGAGATTGTGTGACAGGTGGCAGGAAACCCTGCCCATTGGAGGTGACTTTCACTTCCCACAAAACTCAAATCACCCTAACTAATACAGGTAGGGCAACCTGTGTTTACTGATAAACATAAAAGTTTTTCCACACATCAGAGGAATGCAATTCAGATGAAATAGACATACTATTTTGTGTGTACAAAAAGCTGTCTGACTTGATCTTGTAACCTGTTTATGGGTTTCTCCACCTTTTTAACAATAAGTGTTTACACGGGCACCTCTCAAAAACCACAATCAATAAATAAATATATTTGCGTTGCTTTTTCACTGCCAATATCCTTTTAAGGGTTGCACTTCCAGCAAAGTAGCAACAGTGAGGGAGCGGTAGCTCAGTGGTTAGGGCGTTGGGCTATCAATCTGGAGGTTGGCGGCTCAAATCCCAGGTCCACTGAAGTTACCAATGTGGGTCCTTGACCAAGGCCCTTAACCCTCATTGCTCCAGGGATGTTGTGATTAACCCTGTGCTTACCTTTGGATAAAAGCGTCTGTTAAATGACCAAATGTAATGTAAATGTACAGGTTTTAAAAATAGTCATTATACAAAGTGATAGATAAATACACCTGAACTTAAAAAATTTTTGTTTTGGCATGACTGTGCCCTAGTGGACAAAGCATGGTTTTTAAAGGCATGGCACTGTACAGTGCAGTGTGCAGTGTTTTGTGTGAATTCGACTGTTTTATATAGAACCCTGTACACAAACCCACTGAACATTATTGGAATGAATGAAAACAGTAATTGTAAGCAAGGACATTTATGCAGGACAAGTGTCTGATTTCAGAAATTAATAGAAATCAGATCAGAATTGGAAGCAGTTTTACCTAAAAAAAAGGTAAAATGTACATATTAAGTCCCACAAATTTAGAATTGGACAGTAAAAATACTTTTTTTAAACACTTTTGTTCATACAGTGTAACCAGTTATAAACATATATCAACATTCATTAAAATTATTCCTCTACTAGGGTTGTGGATGCGATTCCCCATGCCCATACAAAGGAGAACATTTTAAGGGTTGAGCAGATACACCCAGGACAGAGCAGCAGTCCACACTGACTTACACAGACACACATCATACAGGGACAATTTAGAGCAGCCAGTTTCCCCAGATAGGGATTTAAATCACAGAGCATCACTGACTTACACCAGGGACCGTTTATAGTCCACAAGAGCAGTTGAGATGAGCATAAGCAAACCTACAGAATTTGATACAAATGCCGACTAACCACACCTGCTACACTGTGTCACCCAAAATATACAGTCATGTGAAAAAAAATACTTTCTTTCATGTTCTAAGAACCAAACAGTTAACACATTCTCCATTACGAATATTATTTACTTATAAAAATCTCTCTTTTGCCATGTTTTGCTTAAAATTGGAATAAATTGTTATATAACACATGTTATTGTGTTTATACCACATACATTTATGCATAAGACTACTCTTATTTATTATTTAAAGCCTTATCAGATTTTTCTTTTGGTCTTCAGGCTCCGTTATGCTAAACGGTCAGCCAGAAGGGTTGCCAGTGTTGACAGCTGATCTGGTAGTGAGAAGGTCCTCCTCCAGCTTTCTGCTGGTCCAAGCCTTCGGGACTCAGCTGCTGTGGCACACCGAAGGCCCTCTTATACTTATTACTCTGCAACCAGGCTTTGCTCATAAGGTATGCACCCAAAGTCATTTATGCAGTCTGTTTATCATGCTACGTTACTGATGAAAAGAAGGAAAGCGCTAAACAGGTGAGTGAGTAAACAAGGGTGTAATGAAAGTGAAACACAATGTAAATGGAACACACACACTTCGGATGACGGATGTAATGTTAAACGACAATAAAGCGGTCTCCACTGGAAATGAGCAAGGTTTAAATACACAATGTAACACAAGTGACATGGAGAGAGGAAATGCTAATGAACAAATTAACCCAATAAGCAAAGATAGGACTAGGAACAATTAAAAAACAGTCAATTCAGGAGTGCAAGGTGCACTTCCTTCCTCCAGGTTTACCTACTTAACATACAAGGCATCCTTTGTTGGCATCATAGTTTTACCATACACTTGTTTAATAAAGCAATAAGCCATTTAAGGGCATGCATTATTGTGAATAAATCATAGGAAAGAGGTTTTATTAGGCAAGATGCGTAGTGGAGTACAGTTACACTGCTTTTTCCCATTATTTTTTTATAATAATGCACAACCTCGAGTGCCTTATTGCTTTTAGAAAATGCTTACAAACACACTATAATAAAATAATATTATTATATTTTATATAGTTATATAATTTCAATTTATTGAAAGCAAATCATTAATAAACTATTCTTCCACAACGTAATCTAGTCTGGTTTTTGAAGTGACCACTGATTGCTGATTGACAGGTTTCTGGTTTCTCTAACAATCAAATATGGCCATCAAGTGTCCAAATTACAGAAACCAGTTCACTGAAAACATTGAAAAAATTCCTAAAATATATGTACATTTTTTATTTTAGTTTTGAAGATGAGGCTTATAGTGTGTAAATGAATGATAAGATATGTAAGAATATATTTCTTTTTCATGTGTGAACATGATTTTTGTTGCAGTCAAGCAGTTTTTCTAGATTATTTTACAAATACATGTATTTGTTTAAATGTAAATACAAATTTAACACATGAGTCTTAACCCTAAATATCTACATAATAATATGTTATTAATTACTTTCATATTCATCTATGTGTGTTTGACTTTATACATCATGACAGGTTCGTGGTCTATGTGGAACACTAACGTGGAATCAGCATGATGACTTTACCACACCAGAAGGGGATGTTGAGAACAGTGTTTCCACATTTGCTTTTTCCTTCAGTCTTAAGTCATGCTCTTTGCCGTTGGAAGTGATGTCAGATGCTTGTAGCACATACACTCAGCGCAGACAGTATGCAACAAATGTCTGTGCTGTTATCCATAGCTTGGTGTTTCAGGTGAGGATGGGATTTTTTAATGGGTGACTAATGACATTAGACTAGTGACTAGTGACACAAAAATGACTAAATGTAAATGTAGTGGATATTATGTATCCACTTTGTAAGTTGCTTCGGATAAAATGTCTGCAAAATAACCAGAAGAAATCTTCTTTTGGTGTTTTACACTTTTATTATTCAGGGGTTGCCACAACGATGAACACGCATTTTAGACTTGGCCCAGTGTTTTACGCTGGATGCCCTTCCTGACACAACCCTTACCCTCTACTGGGACACACAGCCTATAGGGACAATTAAAAGCAGCCAATTCACCTTAAATGTATGTTTTTGGACTGTGGGAGGAAACCGAAAAACCCGGAGGAAACCCACACACACACACACACACACACACACACACTGGGATAACATGGAAACTCCACCAAATCGGGATTCAAACCTGGATCCCCAGCACTGAGAGGTGATCGTGCTCACCACTAAGCAACCGTGCCATCCTATGACCAGCAGTAATAACAGTAAAACATTTTTAAATAGTATTTCACAATTAAATAACCAGGTCTCTTTTTGATTCTATTTTGTCTTTTTCCAGGCCTGTCAGGATGTGGTCGAGCGAGAGCCCTACATGCGCATGTGTCTGAGTGAAGTGTGTAACTGCAACCCCCTCACACAGTGCCACTGCACTGTCCTCACAGCCTATGCTCAACAGTGTGCACAGGAGGGGGTGCTTATAAGCTGGAGAAACCATACTTTTTGCCGTAAGAACCAAAATACTTACTAAGCACTGATACTGTTTAGATGTAATAGATGCTGAACTGTGACTTTTCAAAGCAAAGCACATTCTAAAATAATTTCTTTAGTAATATTCATTCATTTATTATCTCCCGCTTATCCTCTATTAGGGTCGCGGTGGGGTTCCCCATGCCCATCCAGGGGAGAACGTCTCGGGCACTGGGCAGATAGACCCAGGACAGGGCGCCAATCCATCGCTGGGCACACACTCACTCACACAGACACACTCTATATGGGGCAATTTTGAGAATTCAATTAACTTGATCCATGTTTTTGGACTGTGGGAGCAAACCGGAGAACCCGGAGGAAACCCACGCAAACACGGGGAGAACATGGAAACTCCACCCAGATGGGGATTCGAACCGGGAATCCCCAGCGCTAAGAGGCGAACGTGCTAACCACTAAGCCACCGTGCCGCCTTCTTTAGTAATATTATATTAATTAAAATAAAAGTTGTTAAAAACAAAAAAAAATTTTAAAAACATACCTGCTTATATAATTAATTAATTCATTCATTATCTCCCGCTTATCCTCTATTAGGGTCGCGGTGGGGTTCCCCATGCCCATCCAGGGGAGAACGTCTCGGGCGCTGGGCAGATAGACCCAGGACAGGGCGCCAATCCATCGCTAGGCACACACTCACTCACACAGACACACTCTATATGGGGCAATTTGGAGAATTCAATTAACTTGATCCATGTTTTTGGACTGTGGGAGGAAACCGGAGAACCCGGAGGAAACCCACGCAAACACGGGGAGAACATGGAAACTCCACCCAGATGGGGATTCGAACCGGGAATCCCCAGCGCTAAGAGGCGAACGTGCTAACCACTAAGCCACCTTCTTTAGTAATATTATATTCATTCATTCATTATCTTCCGCTTATCCTCTATTAGGGTCGCGGTGGGGTTCCCCATGCCCATCCAGGGGAGAACGTCTCGGGCGCTGGGCAGACAGACCCAGGACAGGGCGCCAATCCATCGCTGGGCACACACTCACTTACACAGACACACTCTATAGGGGGCAATTTTTTTGAGAATTCAATTAACTTGTTCCATGTTTTTTTTGGACTGTGGGAGGAAACCGGAGAACCCGGAGGAAACCCACGCAGACACGGGGAGAACATGGAAACTCCACCCAGATGGGGATTCGAACCGGGAATCCCTAGCGCTGAGAGGCGAATGTGCTAACCACTAAGCCACCGTGCCGCCTAATATTATATTAATTAAAATAAAAGTTGTTAAAAACATAAAAAATGTTTTAAAAACATACCTGCTTATATAATTCATTTTCTTAATTTTCCTCAAATGTCACAAAACACTATACACTATAGCAAACATTTATTTTGAGAGTCTATGCTATTGCTTTGCAAGTATTTATATGTTTTTTTAATTCTCATTGCATTCAATTCATAAAAAGAAACAACCTAAAAGATTTAATATACTGTTGCAAGCAGTAATAAATTAATTTATTCATACATTAATGATTAATTATCATTCCTGATAAAAGGATTTAGTAAACAAAAGGAGGAAAATCTCTGAACAAGTCACAGTCCATAACAGGCAGATACACACAAACACATACATGCACACATTTCCATTGAGGTGCAATGTTTATTAATAGATATGGATATTTCTTTATTTTTAATCCCATATTTTATTTTAGTACATCCCTATAGTGTTAATGTAATTTTTGCTCTTGTTATAGCGGTGCAATGTTCTGGTGGGCAGGTATATAGTGAGTGTGGCCATCCATGTGGAGGCTTATGTTCTGACCTGCAGCAGAGCTGGAGCTGCCAAGAAGATACAGACAGTCGGCGATGTGTGCCAGGATGCCACTGCCCCACAGGTCTGTTGCAAGATGACCAGGGACAGTGTGTTCCAGTCAACATGTGCCCATGTGTTCATTCTGGGATAACCCATCCACCTGGAAGTTCTTTAAATATTGGTTGCAACAATTGGTAAGAAAACTTATTATTTAACTTTTTTGTCTTTTACCTTTATAATGTACTCATGGTCATTCAAAGGGTTTGAGGGTCATTCAAAATGTAGTGCCCCTTTTTTGTGTAAATAAATATAACACTAAATATGGAGTTCTGTACAGAGTCATGACCAAAACAAATTAACGTGTTTGAATGGGAGCCCGTACAAACACAATAGTAAGGCATGGATACAAATTATTAATATGTGGGATTGATTTGGTGCAGAAAGAACAGTTAGTTGACAGAGGTTAATGTTGAAGCATAGGGAAAAAAATACAGTGTCGTGGATTTATTTCTACCTTATGTTCAAAATGATAGGACTGGTTTTTAGGTTAATAATCAACACTGACAGATGAGTGTGTTTGTGAATGGCATCTATTAATTATAATAAACTCTATAATAATAAAACATAAATAAATAATAAATAATAAAAAAATAATAATTCAGATATCCTAATGTTCTTACTATAAGCATTATTTATAGTATGCATTGGTGTCTTGTTTACACTCTTTAAAATGTTTTGGCTAATCATTAATTTCATTCATTCATTATCTTCCGCATTATCCTCTAATAGGGTCGCGGTGGGGTTCCCCATGCCCATCCAGGGGAGAACGTCTCGGGCGCTGGGCAGATACACCCAGGACAGGGCACCAATCCATCGCTGGGAACACACTCACTCACACAGACACACTCTACAGGGGCAATTTTCAGAATTCAATTAACTTGATCCATGTGTTTGTGGGAGGAAACCGGAGAACCCGGAGGAAACCCACGCAGACACGGGGAGAACATGGAAACTCCACCCAGATGGGGATTCGAACCGGGAATCCCTAGCGCTAAGAGGCGAATGTGCTAACCACTAAGCCACCGTGCCGCCCCTAATCATTAATTTTATTTAGAAAAATTAAGAACATTTCTGAAGAATGGTTTTTCGTTCCACTATGCAATGTACACCACTTTATAATGTTGGAATGACAAATAAATTAAATTGAACTTGAGATATAATACTTTTTATACTGAAAATTAAGTTTATTTTCATTCAAAACATTTTTCTTCATTTAACTTCATTTAGTTAAATATTTAAGACCAAAGCAACTGGCTGGTTGGCTGTGATGTCTTGAGCCATTACCCATCTGGTTCGAGGACCTTAAACTTTAAATTTAAACCCATGCAGCAATTGAGATTGAACTCCCAATTTTCAGAATGATAGATCACTGAGATACCACACACTTATAATCTGTACCGTTTATTTTTTGCTTAAAGGATTCTACCTGCCCAGTGATGAATTGGGGCCCTGTTAAGGGTTTGTCTGCCCAGTGCCTACAACATTCTCCCCTGAATGGGCATGGGAAACCCCCGCAATCCTAGTCCCTAATATAGGATTAAGTGGAAGATAATGGGATACAAGCACTAAGAACATCTACATTGCATTTGTGTTCTTTATAGTCTGATTAAACAGACCTAAATTCCAGCTCAGCAAAAATGTTTATTTACATTGCTTATATCATGAACAATGAATGACATTGTGATGAAACATCTTTAGGACACTAATAGTCTTTACAAAGTATCCACTAATGATCCAGCAGTTTTTCATTTAAGTTGGTCATTTAGCAGACGTTTTTATCCAAAGCGACTTACAAATGTCAGAACACACGGAAGATACAGCACCCTCTGAAGCAGAGAGTGTTAAGGGTTTAGCTCAAGATCTCACATTGGTAACTTCAGTGGACCTAGGATTTGAAACCACAACATTGAGAGCCCAACATCAGATTGAGAGCCCAACATCCTAACCACTGCGCTACTTCATATCATAATTTTTTTAGTTTCGGATTCTTCAATAAGTGAAATGCATAAAAACCAATTTTTCATAGAATGTATCAGACATCTGTTAATGTGCTGCTTATGAATTCGAAGCCATGACCCAGTTAGAGCTTACTGTTTCATAATTTATCAACATGAAGGGAAAGCAGGTCAGAATCAGGAAGAACAAAATTCTAATCCTAGTTTCTTTGTGATAACATTTTTTATCATAGGTTTTATAACCAGTGTAAAATATAAAGTCATTTTTTACTGCATGTCCATGATAACAGGGACAATGACTAAGCACTATGTTTCCTTTTTTATAATAAAATTAATTCACACTTCATATGAGTGAGGTACAAAGAAGACCAATAGATTTTTTTTCTTTTTCTGATAGCTACAACTCTTGTTGAGTGCTAAATGGCAGAAAAGATTATGACACACATCTTTTGCTTTAAAAACAATTATAGACTTTTTTTTAAACATTGTAAATGCTTAAAGCTTCATATTTTTGCATTCATTACATATTGACAAACAAACCTGACCGTGTTATTCCAAAAGTGTTTGAGCATGCCTCATTTATTTGCTTTTCTGCCCCACTCCGAACATGCAGTAGTTTATTTCCACCACTTTGGAAATCACTGAACAAAAGCAATTATTAATTATTGATTGAATATTGGGTATGATTGACAGGGTATGATTCCATGAAATAAAACAAGGTGGGTGTAGTCTGTAGACTGAAACTAATTTAAGTGTACATGTACGTGTGTGCTTGCATGTGTGTGGTTTGTGTGCATAAATGTGACTGCATGAGCCTGGATGTAAAAGTGTCGCAACTCGAATGTAAATTTTATTACATGTGGTTTATTGAAGTAATATTTCACTCCAGATAAATAGACAGTACAGTTTCTGAAACAGGGTGGCAAGGTGGCTTAGTGGTTAGCACGTTCGCCTCTCAGCGCTAGGGATTCCCGGTTCGAATCCCCATCTGGGTGGAGTTTCCATGTTCTCCCCGAGTCTGCGTGGGTTTCCTCCGGGTTCTCCGGTTTCCTCACACATTCCAAAAACATGGATCAAGTTAATTGAGTTCTCCAAATCGCCCCATGTAGAGTGTGTGTGTGTGTGTGTGTGTGTGTGAGTGAGTGTGTGCCCAGCGATGGATTGGCGCCCTGTCCTGGGTGTATCTGCCCAGCGCCCAAGACGTTCTCCCCTGGATGGGCATGGGGAACCCCACCGCGACCCTAATAGAGGATAAAGCGGGAGATAATGAATGAATGAGTTTCTGAAACTGAATTGTTTGTTGCATAGACAAACAGTCTCCGTGCATGTGTGTATGTGTCAAAGATATATTAATTTTTTTTTTTTTCTAAATGAAGTTAAGTTTGGAATAAGACATCACATAAAAAAAACTAACATCACGTAAAAAAAAACTTATCTTATATTTAAGTTACAAACAAGTAACAAACATAATTTTGCTTCCAATATTTAAAAAATAACCTGGTCATTATTACAAATATACAACCCCATTGCCTGAATAACAAACATATTTAACATTCTTTTAAATTAATGTTTTAAAAATGTGTATTTGATTGAGTTTTTGTCATTTTTTGTCATTATTTATTTAACATTCATGACTTTTACTAAGTGTTGGGGATCCAGGTTCAAATCCCAATATTTTCCCTCCAAGGCCAAAAACATTAATTCAAGGTGAATTGGCTACTCTAAATTGACCACATATAATGTGAGTGAATGAGTGTGTGCCCAGCGATGGATTTGCACTCTATTCTGGGTTTATCTGCCCAGCGCTTGAAAATTTTTCTTCTAGATAGGCATGGAGAACCCCAAGATTAAGCAAAATATAATTAGATGAGATGAGAGACTTTCACTAAAATCTGTTTGATCTGTTTTATTAAATTCATTTGTATGAGATGACTTCAGCACAACAGTCATTGGCAAATGAGTGTTTTTTATTTCTTTCTGCAGTGTTTGTGAAGATGGCAATTGGAACTGTACTGATCATGTCTGTCCTGAAGTCAGGGAGTGTCCCGGCTCACTGGTTTTCTCTCCTCGATCATGCCTCAGAACCTGCTCTGATCTGGACACTCATCGTGAGACTTGTGCAGAACCTATCTATGGCTGTGTCTGTCCTGAAGAAACTGTGCTTTTGGTTTGTCTGCTTTTTTTTGTTCTTTTGTTTTTAAATAAATAATATTATGTTTCAATATGGATGATGATTATGCAATAGCTTACACCAGGGGTGCCCAATACATAGATCGCGATTGACCAGTCAGGTGTCAGGTGGATCGCAAAAAAATCAGCATTTGTCACGTATCAGCGCTTTTTTTTTTTTTTACAGATACACAGTATCTGAAGCACTTATACACATGAGCACATATTTTCACACACAATGTGAGTCATTCTGAATCTCGATCTCTATCCCTGTGCAAGCGAGCATTCTGCTCCCCCCCGTCTCTCTCGCTGTTCCCAAAACCGGCACATGGCCACGCCTCCTAAATCCTAAGCACTGCCTCGCTAATCACCTACATTAGATAGTTTCTGTTTGTGTTTTTGCACTTTATTTGACTGACAAGATGAGTTAAGGACTTCGCTCCAAAAGAACTAAAATGTATCACTTTCATTTAGAGTAGGAGGATGAATATTATGTCAAACTCAAAATGCATTTAATTTTATTAATGTTCAGGTTCTGTTTGGGGAAATGCAGGTTACAGTGATTGTTTTACATTTGTGCTATATACTGTGTGTTTCGGCGTTTGGGTGTACTAAAATCAAGTCTTCTCCATGCTGTTTGCTGGAATGTGTTTATTAAAAGACCAATTCTAACAGATTCGACAGTAGTAGCATGATGTGTGTAAACAGGTTTTAATATAAAAGCCTAAAAAAAAAGATTAACCCCGGTAGATCTCGATGACCTGTCTAATTGAAAAGTAGATCTCAGGCCAGAAAAGTGTGGGCACCCCTTGCTTACACATTCCCAAGCCTGTAATCTGCCTGTGTAACGGAATACTTTGTTAGTCCCCTTTTATCCTGTCCCTGACTGATAATATATTGATCTTACTGGGTAAAGTGTTATTTGCTGGGAATTTTCAGTCCAACCTGTATAGAGTATATGTCAGGCACAGTTGGAGTTGGTGAGATTTATTCAATATACTTTTATATAATTACAATACTGCTACTGACAGTGTTCAAATATTTTTGTTTTTTAGGGAGATCGGTGTGTTTCTTCCAGCGAATGCCCTTGTCATCATAATGGCAGACTGTTCTTTACCAATGACACCATCTCAAAAGACTGTAACACATGGTCAGTTCAGAATAATTGAAGTGATGGATTATGACTACTAATTGTTTTTATATGAAAATGTACCGGTTTTACGATTTGATGTGACAATTATAATTATTAAGTGCTGTTAAATGGTACAACAAACTATGTAAGACCGAGTCACATAGCATTTTTAAGAAACAAACAAAAAAAATAAGTAAATAAATGGGTAAATCTAGACATTGAAGCTAGATTGAATAATGGAACAGATTGTTTATACTACATTGTAACAGGTTATTCCTTAAACTACTGATTTGTGTTGTTTTCTCACTTTTAATTTGCTTTGGATAAAAGTGTCTGCTAAATGACTAAATGTAAATGTATAGTTATCAGGAATAATGATTTAATGTGGTAGTTTTTTTGTTATGTCAAATAAATCCAGAACTTAATTCATTAGTCAAAAGTTATCTGTTATCTGTATTGTTGTTGAACAATTGACCCATATTCCTTGACTTTTACATCACAGTCTTGTTTTTGCAGTGTCTGTAAGCAGCGTCGGTGGCACTGCACCCAGTTATCATGCGCTGGCACATGCATTGCCACAGGTGACCCACACTATGTGACCTTTGATGGGCGCTGCTTCTCCTTTCTAGGAGATTGTGAATACATGCTGGTTCAGGAGACAGCAGGCCTGTTTAGCGTTACCGCTGAAAATGTGCCATGTGGTAGCACGGGGGTCACCTGTACCAAGTCTGTCACGTTGAGTGTCGGCAACACTGCCATTCACCTGCTCAGAGGTATGCTGCTTATACACTAAGTGGACCAATGAACTGGGTTATCTCACAACTATATATTTTTATAGTTGCAAGCAGAACTTGTAAAATGAAGGTTCTTAAAACAAGGTTATTGTCATTCCACCTGGAACTACCAGGTGTTGTATAACTTAATTATGCTCATGAATCACATCAGAAAAGCGAACACACTCCCTAAATCATGCTGAAGCGTGTGCGATTGATGACTTGCTTAAGATTGCTAAAATAAAGTGGTGGTTGTAAAATAAGGTATTATGATAATGATTTTCTGATTTTATAATGAGCAAGTTTGTAAAATGTCTTGATAAACTAAAGAACCTGGAGAAAACCCATCCGGACATGGTTACTGTGCCCCAAATTATTAAATTTGAATTATTATTTTTTTATTTAAAATTATTATTGTTTGCACAATCATGTAGTGGAAGGAGAGCAACCATAACTGTTCTGTATGCACATACCACTGACTGCAATAACCAATCAGAACTGCTTATTTAAGAAAGTGTACATGTAAAAACCTCTTATGCACATGTGAATTCTCTGTTTTGATTTTAACCAGGCAAAGCTGTAACTGTAAACAGCATGCCAGTGACTCTTCCAAAGTCTTACTCAGGCAGTGGACTTGTTCTGGAAAAGGTTGGCATGTTTGTATCTCTTTCATCTCGCCTGGGTGTTACATTACTTTGGGATGGAGGTATGGTGAATGGTCTTTTCTAATTTTCTTAACAAATAAGAAAAGTTGTATTTTACTGTGGTTTAAATACAATTTTCTTGGAAGGCATGCGTGTGTACGTGCGGCTGGCACCCCACTTGCAAGGACGGGTGGCTGGTTTGTGTGGCAACTTTGATGGAGATGCAGATAATGACTTCACCACCAGGCAGGGCATTTTGGAGTCAACACCAGAGCTGTTTGGGAACTCTTGGAAGGTTACTCCATCCTGCCCTGATGTCACCGAACAGGACCTGCGTAACCCTTGCAGTGTAAGTGAACACCTGGTGCATTTGCTTCGGTTGTTTCTTGTGACCGTGTTATGCTTTTGACATCATCCAATTGTCTGCTATGTCTCTGCTACCTGTGTAGATTAACCCTCACAGAGTCCCATGGGCAAAGAAGAAGTGTGCTGTGATGAGTCAGGAGCTCTTTGCTCGCTGTCATGCTGAGGTGCCATACCTCCAGTACTATGACTGGTGTGTCTTTGATGCATGTGGGTAAGAGAGACTTAATTAACACTGATTAGTATCAGTTCATCTTTAAAGTGGGGGTTTGAGGTCAGGGCTTCATGGCTCTGTTTTGGCTAGTTAAGTTTTTTTTAAAACAAAACTAATATATATTTGGACCTTGCTTTGTTTGATTTTCCTCACACCTCCTCAAGGTTTGAAGCATATGTGCTTGATTTTAGCTATGGTAATAGGACTGAATAAAATACCTTAAATTAATAATTAAGAGGTATCTACATGGATGGTGTAGTTATAGGCTTGTGGTTAAGAAACCAAGCTTGCGACCTGTAAGTCTCTGGTTTGTGTAGTATGGCTGTGGTGGCGGTGGCACTGGGGTGTGTGGAGGAGAGGAAGATCCGATGCGTTGATCAGGGAGACTGATCCACTCCTGATCCGGCTCTATCTGATGCCGTGCACAACTTTATAAGCTCTGACATCATATGCCGTGGGGAGAGAGATTTCATGAACCCGACGGGAGCGGGACTTTGGCAAGGAACATCATGCCACTGCATTTGTGCAATAAAGCCTGTTCCTGATGGAATAAATCCTTCATTTCTCATTCGTGCCCACCACCCATAACATTTTGGTGCCAAAACCCGGGATAAATGAGGATGCACATGAGAGAGAATGTCACCTGTAAGCTGTGTGGGCATGTTTTCTAGCAGGGGTGTATGCAACCAATCCAGGCTTTAGGCTTTCGTCTCCGGTCCTCATTCGTGCATAACCCTCATTACAATGGCATAAGTGCCCTCCAACAATGCACCTAACCACAAATGCTCCCACTGTCCACTATTCCTGGCTTGTGTGCTCACTTTACTTGTGTTTCACTGCATGGATGGATTAAATGCGGAGGACATATTCCTCTGTGTATAGCAAACTTGATCTCTTAATCTACTATATCATTTCAAATGATGAAATTTAACAAAAGGTTACAAGGCTAGTAATGTTTTTGGAATAAGTAAACAAGTGGTAGCAGTTTAAATGTTGAAATAGAGGGTGGAGCCTCACCTGTCTTTTATAGAATCACAAAGACCTAGCTATTATTACTGCCAGGGGAAATTTGTTTCACGTGAGTGCCAAGACTGAAAAAGCCACGTCTGGGCGAACTTAACTGTGTACTAGAGTAGACTAGAGTAACAAAGTATTAAATTAATAACAAATACCACTTCTGCTTTAAAATAAGCTGAAATTTATGGTTTTTCTGTGTATACCACGCTCATTGATAAGGAGTTGACAAGTCAAATCATTACAAGCTTTCTCTTTATTGTACCATTTAGGAAAACTAATAATGTAAAAATCCAGGACTATCACTTTTATCTGGCTCATCTGGCATTAACAATCATGCCACAGTCTATTCTAATTTTAAATATTTTGTCCACTGTGCTTACACACAAGAGAAATTAGTCCTCCATATTTAACCCATCCGTGCAGTGAAACACCCACATATACACACAGAAATGAAGTGAGCACACATGCCAAGAGCAGTGAGTAGCCTGGTACACACCTGGGGCAATTGGTATTTTTTTGCAATAATACATATTTATTCAGATGCACTAATTATGTTATGATATTTTAACTATGTTTACTCTGGAGGTTTATTAAAAGTTTTAATTAATTAAACAGTTTTCGCAAAGGAATTCTGAGTGGCAGAATAGAACATGTTCACCTTATTATTTAGAGATTCATTTCGATCGATATTATTTCACCATCTAAGGCAGTATCTGCCTACCATATGGCAGTATCACTAAGCAGTTTTAAGAAACTACTGAAGACGCATCTCTAACAAATACCTGTTGAAAAAAAGGGGGGGGGGTGCAGCATCAAATAACAATCAGGTTTGATAATTTTACAGTGTAGTTGGTTTTCTGCATAACTTCTCACTTGTAATGTTTTAATTTGTAAGTTACTTTAGATAAAATGACTAAATGACTAAATGTAAATGTTAATCTAAAGCAATCAGTGGGAGGGCTGGCATATGTTTGCTCCCCTGTCCAATTAATTAAAAATTCATCATATAATTATCTTGACCGCTTAATCCTCTACTGGGCTACAGACGATTGCCCATACACATCCAGGGGAGAACGTAAGAGGCGCTTTGCAGATACACAAAGGACTGGGTGTATCCATCACACACACACACACAAACACACACACACACACACACACACACACACACACAAACACACACTATATAGGGGCCATTTAGAACAGCCAATGCACCTTGAATTCATGTTTTTGGTCTGAAATCCCACGTATACACGGGAAGAACATGAAAACCCAGATCAGGATTCGAACCTGGATCCCCAGCACTGAAAGGCATATGTGCTAACCACTATTCCAAAGTGCCTCCCTCAATCAAATTGTGACAGTTAAAATGATTGGAGCCTGTAAGCTCAGGTTATACAAACTGTATGAAGTAACAAGGAGGACGTTCTTCGTCTTGACAGTCTTTCTTCTTCACACTTTCTGCCTCTGTTTTATGTGATTATCAAATTCTTTCATAACAAAATGATGTGTAGATTCTGTCTGAGAAAGATCACTGAGGTTTACTGATTGTCTCTGTGCTGAAGCTGTGATGCTGGAGGAGATTGTGAGTGTCTTTGCACAGCTATTGCTGCTTACGCTGAGGAGTGTAACCGTAAGGGAGTGTACCTTCGCTGGCGATCTCAAGAACTTTGTCGTAAGCTCTACTCTTCCAATTGCCCCAAAAGCATTTAATTAATTTAATTCACAATGTTTTAATGATCTTTTGTCTACATTTATACTGAGTAAGGGTAAAACTTTTTCATTCCTTGTTTGCATTTCCTTAGCCCTTCAGTGTGAGAATGGTTTAGTGTATGAAGCTTGTGGACCTGCTTGTTCTGCTGTCTGCCCTTCCATCACTACTCTGGACTCTCAGTGCAAGGAGCTTTCTTGTGTGGAGGGTTGCTTTTGCCCTCATGACACTGTTCGCCATGGTCAGGAAACTATGTAATTTTATATTATCTATTTGTAGTAGCAAAGTTTGGTGTACTTTAATGGTGTATATTTGATTGTTGTATTTTTTTGTTAGTGAAATTTGATCTTTGATTTATTTTTTAGTTTATCATCACGTCATAGATTTATGCAAATCTTTTTATAATTACAGTGATACAGAATATAATGAAATAATCTTTATTAATTAAAAATGTTTTTTTTTCTTTTAAAGGTGAAAGCTGTATTACAGTTTCAGAGTGCCCATGTGAGTGGGATGGCTCCCTGTTTCCAGCTGGATCAGTAGTCACTCAATACTGTCAGAGCTGGTCAGTGTATAATAAGTTTTTACGATCAATGTTTTTATAAGCATAAGCAGTTTTATCAATTCCCAGTTCGAATCCCCATCTGGGTGGAGTTTCTATGTTCTTCCCTTGTCAGCGTAGGTTTTCTCCAGATTCCAAGTCAATTGAGTTCTCCAAATTGCTCCATGTAGAGAGTGTAGGTGTGTGTGTCTGTGTGAGTGAGTGTGTTCCCAGCGATAGGTCGGCACCCTGTCCTGGGTGTATCTGCACAGCGCCCGAAACGTTCTCCCCTGGATGGGCATGGGAAACCAAAGAGCGACTCTGATATAGGATAAAGCGGAAGATAATGGATGGATGGAAATAGTTTTATCAGTGCATTTCACACCTTGGCCTTCTGTAATTCAAATGCCTTCAATCCACCTGTTGGTTTTGTATCTAGAACCATCTTATTATGATGAAATGCAGTACAAAGAGACATTGATTGCATCTTTTTGCATTGATTGCATCAGATATTTTTAGGCCTTCAGAGAAGACTTTGAAGGCCTTGATGGCCCATCCCAAGTTTTGTTTACCTGAACTTTTATATAGAAGAATGGCTTGTAATTGTAATAAAGAGCATTTTTGTTCTTATCTTTGTTTTGTCTTGTTTAGGACAAAACACTGAGCAGTTTTTTAATGTGTATTTCAGCTCCTGTACTAATGGTATATGGGATTGCTTTGGTCCAGCATGTCCAACTTTAGCACCATGTCTGGATTCTGAGTTCCAGTGTAGTGGTGGTTCTGCTCGTTGTATTCCCTCTCTTTGGCTTTGTGACAATGAGGATGACTGTGGAGATGGCTCAGATGAGCTCTGTCCCTCCACCTGTCCCTTAGGACAGTTTCGATGTTCTGGGGGGCCATGTTTACCGCTGGAGCTTCGGTGCAATGGGCACCCTGACTGTGCTGACCAGTCTGATGAAGACTTCTGTGCTCCTAACACAACAGTTCCAACGTGTGTAGCTGGAGAATTTCAGTGTGCTAATGGGCACTGTCTTTCTGCTGTAAAAATGTGTGATGGAAGGCTGGACTGTGGGTTTGCGGATGATACTGATGAGCAAGGTAAATGTTTATTTTTGCCAAATTACTTCACCAAATTTATTATTATTATTATTGTTATTGTTATTATTATTATTATTATTATTATTATTATTATTATTTTATTTTATTTTTATTTTTTTTTATTATTATTATGTTAAATTATAATGTATTTTATACAGTCCTCTTTGCTCTGTTCTCCAATGGTCAGGACTCAAATAGTACCACCTCAAAGCAGGACTTATTTGGTTGGTGCTTTATTCTCATTCCATCAGTGTCATTGTGGTGATTAATTAAACTATTTTTCACGATTACTTGCTGTATAGCATCTGCATGTCCTCCCTGTGCTCGTATGGATTTCATCCAGGGTGTTTGTTTTTTCCCACCACATTTCAGACATTTTAATAAGTTGATTGGAGATACTTATTTGACCTAACTATTGGGATTGTACATATCAGTGCACTCACAGTGCCCATCTCAATCCTAAATAGAATGGTTGTGTCAGACCGGACATTTGGTATGAACTGTGCAAGAGCAATTATGCAAATCTTTCAACTAGAACAGCTGAAAAAAATTATAAAAATGTATTTAATGTTATTAAATTTATGTAATAAGTTCATTTTAATCATAATAATTGTTGTAACACATTAAATATACTAAAACACAACACCGTAGACTAAGCAGTTGTACAACATGTTTTACAATTACAATTATCATTTGACATATTTACAAATTTTCAGTATGATTTATCCCCTACTTGCTCATGAATCAACACATTTAACTTCTCATGGCATCTTAGTGATTTACCAATTTGAAATGTCTCTAAAACAGATTGTGGTGTGGTGTGTGATGAAGACAAGTTCCGCTGTTCATCTGGACACTGTATACTTTATCTGCATCGCTGTGATGGTCACAATGACTGTGGGGATTTTAGTGATGAGCATGGCTGCATTTGTTCTCCTGGGGAGTTCCAGTGCCCTGGGAATAAGTGTGTGTCCGCTGAGAGAGTGTGCGATGGCCGTAAAGACTGTCCATCTGGCATTGATGAAGTTATCTGTCCTATTAAAGGTATTTAATTTATATTATACATCAAATGTTTTTTCTTTACTCTTTACAAGGTTTTAGTTAGAATTATTAATATAGAACGATGTCGTTCTTGTTTTGTGTGCAACATGAATTTTATAGTTATATTCATACATTAGTTTTTAAACCTGCTTAGTGCATTAGTATCTCCAGAGTATAGATCTTGCCCATAAGTGCACCTTGGACAGGTCATGAGCAAATCACAGTATAGACACTCAGACAAACACAATCACAATTAAGTAGCTCTAAAATACTTGGTGCAAATGTGCTCAAAAATACCTGAAAGAAAACCCACAAAGAAAAAACTTATTACAAAAAGTACAAATCATTTTGAATCATTTGTAACTCAGAGTTAAATGGTCCGTTAAATGTGTGACTCAACTTCTTGTATCAGACTGTGTTCAATATGAATTTGGCTGTGCGAATGGCCAGTGTGTGCCACTGGCCTGGCGCTGTGATGGAGAGACAGACTGTTTGGATGGAAGCGACGAGCAGCAGTGTGCCCGTGCTTGTAGTCCAGGCCAGGTCCCCTGCCAGAGTGGAAATCAGTGTGTTCAACATGTTCAACTTTGTGATGGTACACCACACTGCATGGATGCATCTGATGAAAGTATAGACAACTGTGGTAAGCAGCACATGCACATGCTTCTACATTAAAGTTATTATTAATTTGTATTGATCTTCAAATAAGACGAAACCTTAATTGTATCAGTATAAAAATTTAACACCCATGTAATGGATCTTGACTATTTATTTTTATATTTACAATTCCTAAACCAAACATTGATGCAGCTTTGCAGAATGCTGTTAGAGTTGATATATTTAGTGTTGGTCAATGCAGTAAAGAAATAATGTAATCTCATGCAGTTGCGAATGGGGTACTGTGGTGGTGCTGGGGTGCATAGAGGAGAGGCAGAGGTGATGCACTGATCAGGAAGATTAATTAGCGCTCCTGATCTGGCTCCGCCTGATGTCTGTTCCATCTCCGGTGCCAGGTGCTTTATCCTAACAGGAACGGGCTTTATTGCAGAGTATTTGAAATCACAGCTGTAATGGCATGATGATGCTCGCCGAAGTCCCGCTCCCCTCGGGTCCATGGAATCTCTCTCCCCGTGGCATATGATGACACAGCTTATAAAGCTGCACATCCCATCAGACAGAGGAGGATCAGGGGTGCTAATCAATCTCCCAAATGAATGCATCATCTCAGCTTCTCCTCCCCGTCCCCCAGCACCACCGCGTCACCAGAATATTGAACTGTATTAAAAAATTCAGTAAAGTTAAATCAAATTGCTTGCTATAAATAGACACCGTACTGAGGCTACATTTATTATTTTGTATAATTATGACAATATCACTTACATTCTTTCATTTATTGATTCAGCTTCTTTCTTTTTTGGGTTCCCCATGCACATCCATGCGAGAATGGCATTTCAAGCACTGGGCAGACCCAGGACAGGGTGCCAATCTATTGCTGGTCACAATTAGTTACACAAATTCACACTCTATGAGGCAAACAAATGAGGTAAATCGAATAAACCATTCAATTTACCATAAATTCATATTTTTTGATTGTGGGAGAAAACCAGAGAACCTGGAGGAAACCCACACGGACACGGAGAGAACATGGAAACTCCTCCCTAGCGCTGAGAGATGAACGTATGAACCACTAAGCCACCATGCCACCCCATCACTTACATGCTTTACAAAAATTATTTAATTAATTAATTACTATTAATTATTTTTACAATGTTTTTAACCTGCCCTAGTTTTTTTAAGCTGCTCTTTTGACAAGTGCTATCATTTGTTGACTTTCAACAACCTATTTAAATAACAAGTAATACATTTAACTTAAATAAATACTGTTAATCCTTTTCTTAGTGTTTGTTATGTACTACTTTCCCAGGGTCTACACAAATCCCGCCATGTCTTAGCAGCTTCTCATGTGATAATAGAACTTGTGTGAACACATCTCATGTGTGTAATGGCATTTCTGACTGTCCGAAAGGCGAGGATGAACTGCTCTGTGGTAAGTTAGATGGGTGGTAGTATGAGAATGTGATTTGTAGATAATTACTCAAGCTGATGTAGTATTTTTATTCAAAATGGGCAGAACAGCACAGTGACATGATAAATGTATATATTAACTTAGTCATTGATTATATTATGCTTGATCCTCTACTGGGGTCACAGGGGGGTTGCCCATATCCATCCAGAGGAGAGCCTTTCTGGGTAGGTACACCCAGGACAGGCCGCCAATCTATCACTGGGCACACAATCATCACTCACACACACACACACACACACACACACACACACACACACACACACACACACACACACACACAGACTATATGGGGATAATTCAGAGTAGTCAGTTTACCCTGAATCCATGTTTTGGATGTATGGGAGGAAACCAGACAACCCGGAGAAAACCCACATAGACAGGGTAAGAACATGGAAACCCCACCCAGATCAGGATATGAATGATATATACACTAAATGTTTCTTATGGACAGACATATGCATAAAATACTTACGTGTGCATGAAGAGTAAAAAGTGTAATTGAATAACATTTATATTTGTATTGTGTGATAATATCGCATTGGCTTGTGCCAATGTGTAGTGCAGAGGAAAGTGTCAGTGGGACAGGGTGGAATAAACAAAGGAAGTAATGAGTAAAGGATGACAGCAGCAGGGAAGAGCTGATCATCAGCTTGCTCATTCTGGCATGAAAGCGCTTGTACCGATGTTTCCAATGATTTACATTTACAGCATATAAAAGATACTCTTATCTGCTCTTAAACACCATTATGTAACCCATGAAATATGGCTCAGGGTTAAGGTTCATGCTCATGGGCTCACCAGTGGTAGTTTTGCAGGACACCTTGATCAGCCTCTTATCAGATATACCTCAGATTCTCTTGTATTATTTTTTTAAAAACAAGACTGAAAAGAGAGAAGAAAAGTAAACAGTTGTTACATTTTGATTTTATTCTAAGTCCTTCTTTTTGTGTCTATGTTGAAACATTATTTGCGCACTTTTTCATTTCCACACACATTTCTATTAGTTAACATGCTTCTTTTGACATGGAAGTTTTATTCACACAAATCAAACAAAGCACATTAACCTGCTTTTGTGGGGTAGAGAGAACCAGAATCACTAGAGCATAGGTGTCAAACTTAAGGCCCACAAGCCATATCCAGCCCATAATATAATTATATCCGGCACACAAGATCATCTTACATTGATTTATTATTATTGTTATTAATGGCCCTGCAATATGTTTTTTTGGACTATTTTATTTTATTTATCTATTGGTTTTTTTGGACATATTTTAAATTTGTATGATTTTGACATACAAATTCAATGTTCAAAGGAGCATTTTTATGGAGAGCAGAAATTCATTCATTCATTATCTCCGGCTTTATCCTCTGTTAGGGTCGCGGTGGGGTTCCCCATGCCCATCCAGGGGAGAACGTCTCAGGCGCTGGGCAGATACACCCAGGACAGGGCGCCAATCCCTTGCTGGGCACACACTCACTCACACAGACACACTCTATATGGGGCAATTTTGAGAATTCAATTGACTTGATCCATGTTTTTGGACTGTGGGAGGAAACCGGAGAACCCAGAGGAAACCCACGCGGACACGGGGAGAACAGGGAAACTCCGGGAATCCCTAGCGCTGAGAGGCGAACGTGCTAACCACTAAGCCACCGTGCTGCCAGAGAGCAGAAATATTTAAATATATTCATGTTTATGTTTATTTTTCTAAAATGGCCCAAGAGCAAATGTTTTGATTTATTATTTTTTATTATTAATTGATTTTTTATTTAATTTTCATGTTTTTTGTAGCATGGTCATAGTTTTATATTTTTGACATGATATATTTTTATTGGGGAATAATATTTCAGTTTGTTTTTATTCCTATTTATGTTCAGAAAACATTAACTTTTAGTGTTTTCAATAAATGTTTATCCTGTTTGTCCTGTACGACCTAAAGTGTACTTTGAGTCTTGGCCCACGGTGCAATTGGGTTTGACACCCCTGCTCTAGAGGATAGTTCCACATGGAGCTCATGTTTTTTGTACATTATGACAAAAAAATTACAATAGTTTTTGTTTACATAGAAAGGGGGTTACTCAGTGGTTAGGCTTAAAAAGGGGTTTACTCAGTGGTTAGGCTGTTCAATTTGAAGTTTGTGAGTTCAAATACAGGCGGCACGGTGGCTTAGTGGTTAGCACGTTCGCCTCTCAGCGCTAGGGATTCCCGGTTCGAATCCCCATCTGGGTGGAGTTTTCATGTTCTCCCCGTGTCTGCGTGGGTTTCCTCCGGGTTCTCCGGTTTCCTCCCACAGTCCAAAAACATGGATCAAGTTAATTGAATTCTCAAAAATTGCCCCATATAGAGTATGTCTGTGTGAGTGAGTGTGTGCCCAGCGATGGATTGGCGCCCTGTCCTGGGTCTATCTGCCCAGCGCCCGAGACGTTCTCCCCTGGATGGGCATGGGAAACCCCACCGCGACCCTAATAGAGGATAAAAGCGGGAGATAATGAATGAATGAGTTCAAATACCAGGTCTACTAAACTAGTGCGGGTCCTTCAGCATGACCTTTCACCTCGAACCCTCGTGATCGAATTTAATAACGTAAGAAGTTTGCCACTCAGCTTGTTTAGGTCGTGTTTTTTGTTTAACAATTTCCTCACTGTGTTAAATTAAGTAAATATATAGCGAATTTGTGCTATAGATTTTGTGCTATATATTTTTTCTTAAACCATTTTAAATTTGAAATGTGCAAACTTTACAATATCATATAATTATAATTAAGTGTACTGAAACGTTTTTACATTTACAGAAAAACCCAGTGCGTCCCCAACTCCACCTGGTGGCAGAAATATCTCCCACATCTGTCCTGAGTTCACCTGCATGGATGGATCCTGTCTGTCCTTTAAATCTGTAAGAACTCATACATTTATTTATATATAAGCTGTCAGACACCAGGGGTTATTAACATCAATTTGTTGTTTAAGTTTTCTAATTCAGGGTTGCATAGGGTGCTTAAAGCCTAAACCAGCACTTAATATGCAAATAAAGCACATTGCAGGGCAAACACCCAGACATCTAAGGACAGTTTACATTTTCTTGATATCAGAATTATTTTTTTGTGGAAACATACCACTTGGTATTGGGTCTACCAGAAAATCCAACTAAATACTTGTTTGTTGTGAGAGAGTATTACCCTCTGCACCATTGTGATATGTAGTAATATTTACAAATTCTATCTACTGCCAACAGCGCTTTTCAAAGCATCCAGTGGTAAGAGTAAATTATTACATAAACAATGAGTGTTTAAACATGAAGTCAAACCTAATAAAATGGGCAAAGAGTATATATTGACATGATCACCTTCCCATGCTGATACATGCATTATTACATTTGAACTCTGTTTAATTGTCTAGTATCTTCATACCACAGTATACTGAGCACATGCTTATTAAACAATCTGATCCTGTGTGTCTATGTGTATTATCTTAGGTATGTAATGGGGTAGCAGACTGTCCCAATACTGGGAGCCCATCAGATGAACAGGGCTGTCAGAGCTGGGGGCCTTGGGGTCCTTGGAGCTCCTGCAGTCATTCTTGTGGTTCTGGGATTATGAGCAGACAGAGACATTGCCCAGTGGGAGATGCACTAAAACACTGCCGGGGAGAGGACACACAAAAGCAACAGTGCTACTCTACAGCATGTCCTGGTATGATCCATCACTTCTCATATCTCATTCCCTACTTTCAATATTTTTGGATAATAATAGATTGTAACAAAGACTTATCTTTCTGTTATGCAGTTGATGCACATTGGTCGGCATGGACAACATGGTCGAACTGCAGTAAAGGTTGTGGAGGTGTTGAAATACGCCGGAGGGTGTGTGTTCCAGCACAAAACGGAGGCCGAGCCTGCACTGAGATATTTGGGGAAACTGCTTTGACCACTGAAATAAGTGAGCAGCCACACCCATACATGATTAAATTAATCAACATCAGATTTCACAATGCTTATTAAACTTACATTCAGTATTTATTAATGATGTTTCCTTTAATATTTCCTCCGATCATTCCTACAGAGCCGTGTCCTCAGGACTCATGTGTTAATGTCTCCTGTCCGGCTGGTCTCATTTCACACACTTGTGGTCCATGTCCTTTGACTTGTGCTCATATATCCAGCAATAACTCATGTGATCCCAGTGCTCAGTGTTTCACAGGTAATTATTAGATGAATAATATTAAAGTAGTGTTTAAGCAGCGTTTTACTGTTGTAGCTTCAGGTGGAGCTAGTTTGAACTACTTTAAAATACAGTTTTGTTGACTCTTATGTAAATTCGATATTGATTTTTTTGTACTAATATTTATTTATATTTATTGAAATATTGGAATATTTAAACATTTATTTAATTAAACTATGGTAGTGATTAAGTAATCTATTTTGCCTACTTTGCTTACACACAAAGGAATTTGTCTTCCTCATTTAACCTATCCGTGCAGTGAAGCACACACATAACCACAACTGTTAGTGTGACATATGTTTATTTAATTTTATTTTTAAATTTCTAAAATGTTTGACTTTAAAGGTTGCTGGTGCCCAGAGGGAAAAGTGATGAATCACATGCAGAAGTGTGTCTTGCCAGAGGATTGTGCATGTGAGGTGTCAGGTGTGCACTACTGGCCAGGGCAACAAGTCAAACTTAGTTGTGAGATTTGTAGGTGTGAGAGAGGTCGACCTCAGAATTGCCAAGCCAACCCAGAGTGCTCGGGTAAGAACACACACACACACACACACACACACACACACACACACACACACACACACACACACACACACACACACACACATATACACACACTTAATGGATATTGATACTGATTTTTTAAATACTGGGGTTTGTTAATGTTTCATGATTATTAACATTAACATAAGCCTCTAATTTAAATGAAAAATGTTATTGAAACCACTGCCAAAGAAACCAATGAAATATGCTATAGTCAATGGTTTCTATAGTCTTAAAGTTTAGAAAAGATGAAAGTAGACAATATAAAATACATATTAATTCAGAATTTAGTTATAACAATTATAACAGAAAATATTTTTTTACGGCGGTACGGTGGCTTAGTGGTTGCACGTTCGCCTCTCAGCACTAGGGATTCCCGGTTCGAATCCCCATCTGGGTGGAGTTTCCATGTTCTCCCCATGTCTGCGTGGGTTTCCTCCGGGTTCTCCGGTTTCCTCCCACAGTCCAAAAATATCAATCAAGTCAATTGAGTTCTCCAAATTGCCCCATATAGAGTGTGTATGTGTGCGTTTCTGTGTGAATGAGTGTGTGCCCAGCGATAGATTGGTGCCCTTTTTCTGGGTGTATCTGCCCAGCGCCCGAAACATTCTCCCCTGGATGGGCATGGGGAACCCCACCGCGACCCTAATATCGGAAAAAGCGGAAGATAATGAATGAATGAATGAATATTTTTTGACATTCTACACATCAATATTTAATTTTAAAAAGTAACTAAAATCTCGCTCTCCACACCTAAAAGAGAGAATATTATGCTTTTTTATGCTTTTCCCAACAAGCATAACTTTAACTTTAGAGGGGATAGGGGATAACTTTAGAGTACCTTAGTAAAAAATATTAAGACATTGCATTTTACGTATAAAAACAAGTAAGCGAAACTGCTGTGTTTCCTCAGTGCACTGTGGCTGGTCATCCTGGTCTCCGTGGGGGGAGTGTTTGGGCCCCTGTGGAGTGCAAAGTGTTCAGTGGTCATTTCGTAGTCCAAATAACCCCTCCAAGTATGGCAAGGGCAGACAATGTCGTGGAATATACCGGAAAGCCAGACGGTAAAACTTTTGCTGCCTCATAGATTTACAATGTAATTGTTTGTGTATCATTTTTGCTGCATTGTAATTGTGTGTGGTTCCCAGGTGTCAGACAGAGCCCTGTCAGGAGTGTGAGTATCAGGGGCACTCGCATGCAGTGGGCGACCGCTGGAAAAAGAGTCCGTGCCAGTTATGTCATTGTTCACAAAACCTGAAAGTACAGTGTGCAGCTTTTTGCCCATTTGCAGACACTGGATGCCCTCATGTATGTTTCAGTTTCCTGTCCAGAACTATGTAGATATTTAAGTCAGTATTTTGAGATGGTTTAGCGTGTTTTATTGATATATTCATAACATTGCTATTATTTTCAGTAACATTGAATACACTATTATTCTTTTTGTACTCAGGGTCAAACCTTGATTTCAGGAAAAGAAGACAAGTGTTGCTATTGTGAGGACAAAGGTAATGATTTAAACATAAATGGAGCACTATTTAGTTCTGTTCAGGCTGTTTGAACTGATTCATTAATGGATAAAAAACAATGATAGACTCATTTCTTTGCTTTGTCTTCCATCCTTGTTGGCGGCTTTACCCTCAGCAACCTTCTGCTATTACCAGCTCAAACTTTCCTCTCTAACTTTGTCTCCAAATTGTCCTACCTGTGCCATCTGGCTGATGAACACATTTTAATCCTGTCCATCCTTGTAACTTCCATTAAGCTATTTTCAGCTACCTCTCCAGCCTTTTTATTTCTGTAGATCCACTATCTCTAATCCTTACAACATTAAAGACTTCATTATTCCCTTTCTTACAGATCACTCCAGCAACTGTACCTTATCCTCTCTACCATGTTTGCACTCTCTAATTTACCACAATACCACATTCATTACTTTGCACACTCAGACTTGAATATTTAAACTCTAATTGTTTTTATCCCAACCTCTGGCAATTAAAGCTCTCTGCCAACCTCTCTTTATAAAAAAAACAGTGGCAGGCTTAATTTTATTAACAAAAAAGTAAAAAAGCATAATCGAAGGCACCAATATAGAATTAACTAAAGACTGATTACTGAATACAGACATCAGGCAACTAAATACACTGAGGGAAAATAATGAAAAAAATAACATACACATTGACACAACAGACAAAACAGAACACAACAACTGAATAAAAACTAATGAATGTTATAACAAATATATGATTGAAGGGGTGTGGGAACCACCGTGTGACAGCAAGAATGTATTTCCGTCGAATACTAATATATCTTATTTCTGTTTAGTTTCTTTATCGATTTCATCTTGTTTACTGTTGAACTGAATTCTTGTTTATAGTAAATACTTGTTCATATTTTATTATTTTTAAAGCTACTTCTGACAATACAAATTGAATTAAATCTTCTAGTTTATAATGGCAGCGTCATCCCAACCACCTCAGCAGTTCTGCCCATAACAGCAGAGACTGCTGTTACACCAGAAGGCCCATGGTTTGTGCCAACGTTTCCTCTACCACCTGGAGGTCAGTTGAAAAGGACACACTTTTCAATAAATCTTATAGTAAAATCATCCTATTCGTGAATTCTGCCTTGTTATTTAAGCCAACCAAGCAATTAATAGATATTAAATAAACCAAAAACAAAACCAAACAAGAATCAGGCAGCTCTGCATTAACACCTGTATGTAATGTTTATTTATATATATATTACCCACAAATTTAAATATTAAATATTTTTACTGTGCTGAATTTAATTGAGAATTAAGTTTATACAAATATTTTGAATAAAATGTGCTGCTTGGCTAAAGTTAAGACTTTTTTTTATCATGTTCTCTTTGTTTAAATAAAGAAGTTATGGATGTAGCACCTGACTGTTTAATTATTTTTTTTCTGCAGATGAATGTTGGTCTGCATTAGGAGTTCAGATTCTACCTGCCTCCAGTTTTAGTGCCTCCTCTCAGCAGCTAGGTTATCCAGCCTACGCAGGGCGCCTTAACTTTCAGAACCCTCATACCGATCTTCAGGGCTGGAGTCCTGAACCCGAGCAGTACAGAGAGCTTCTGCCATCTTCTTCCTACAGCCACACACACCGCAGTCAGACACCCTACCTGCAAATTGACTTGCTTCGGCCTCATAACATAACAGGTTAGAAATAAAATGTGAAGTATTTGATTTATTATGTTTTTTGTGCTCATACAATAGCATATCACTCTGTTTTATCCTTTATCTTGTAGTAATGCAAATGGTAATAATAATGATGCCTAGCATGAGTCAATGCTGTGTGTTTCAGGTCTACTCACTCAAGGTGGTGGGCAGTTTGACACGTTTGTTTCCAGTTTTTATTTGCAGTTTAGCAGTGATGGCATTCAGTGGTTCACCTACAATGAGTTTATTATGAATTCTCATCCAAAGGCCAAGGTGAGCGCAATTTTACAGCTACAGGAGTATTGTGGATGAGAAAAAATGTTTTGAGAAATATTATGATAATTTATTTTTAATTCTTTTGTATTTTTTGTTGTTTTTTCACACGGTATAAAGATTGTATGCCTCCTTTGTAGCACTTTTTCACTTAACAGCTGACTTGATATTTTTTCATCTTTGCTACTTGACGTGAATTAGCATTTCTGAAACTAATTTTATGTAAAACTAACAAAAAACAATGATATAAATCAGCTTCAGCAAGAACAAATATGCCGAGTTTGTATCTTTCATTCATTACCTTCTGCTCAATCTTCCAGTAGGGTTGCTGGGGGTTCTCCATGCCCCATGACAGGGCACAACGTATCACTGGGCACACTCACTCACATGTACACACACACACACACACACACACATACACTATATGAGGCAATTTAGACCATTTAAATTTACTTTGAATTCATGATTTAAAACTGTTTGTTATTTTACAGCAATCACATTTCCGATGGGCACTAAGCCTGTTGTGGCTGTTGTTTATAAATTGAAAATCCTGCAATTTCCCCTGTGGGTTTAATAAAGTATTCTGATTCTGATAATTCTGATTTTGATATGCTGTAATATGGCCACTAGATGGCACTTTTTCATGGTTTAAGAAACCAGTATTGTGTTATTGAGTATTGCTCAGCAATCAGTGTTCACTTTAAAAATCGGATTAGGTTACTATATGGAAGACCAGTTTATAAACCATTTTGTTGTCAATAAATGCATTAGTGAAACTTTGTTTTTTTTATTACAGTGTGTTTGTAACTGTTTTATAAAAGAAATAAGCCACCTAATAGTGAATAAATCACATGAAAGAGGTGGAACTTAGCTTCGTGTTGTGCATAACATCACCTGGACTTCTTTCCTGTGATTTATTCACAATAATGCACAACGTTAAGTACCTTATTGCTTTAATAACACCTTGTAAATAAACAAGAGTAAACATTCAGAATCAGAATCAGAATACTTTATTAATCCCAGGAGAAAATTGCAGTTTCCACGAATGTTATTATATACAGAAAAACAATACAGAGTAAAGGACAAGTAATTGCGAGCCAGAGGCCCTTGTATCGCAAATTGGCGTTTGACTTTTTAAGTGCTCTTCTAGATGAGCAGGTAAAAACACAGTGCAATTTACTTTATTACAAAATCAAGATTTCAAAAACTAATGGCAATCTTAATGTCAATAAATATAGACCGTGCATTAGGTTGTCATGACAATACAACCGTGGATGCTATAATGGAAGCTAATGGCAACATGATAAAATATTTCAGGATTATAATTATAATTAAGATTTTGTGGTCAGGCTAATTGAGATGCTCGTCCTCTCTCCAGGTGTTTTTGGGTAATCGTGACGATCGAGGAGTTGCCCAAATAAGGCTTGACAGGATGGTTTTGGCTCAGTTTGTGAGAGTGTTGCCACATGACTTCCAGAATGGTATTTACCTCCGCGTGGAGCTTATAGGCTGTGGTGACGGTGTGTGCAACTCATTTTCCTTTTACTTTTTCATAAAGTGTGTAGCAATGCATGAAACCATGAGCACAACTCTAACATGGAATATCGTCAATGATTTATTGAATTTGGTTTCTTATCATTTTCACAAAGTGGATATTCAAGTTTTATAGTATTTTTGTTCCTGGTATTGAAAATCACATTTACATTCCATTTTTACTTTTTTTTTTAATCTTGCTCGCTCAGAGAATGAGAGGGTCTCTACCTCTGCTCCTTCTGCCTCCATATCTCCCTCAAGCAGACCCTGCAGAGCGAGGGAGTTTCTGTGTCAGAATGGCAACTGTGTACCCAGTGGGCCTCAGGGTGTGCTGTGTAATGGGGTTGATGACTGTGGAGATGGTTCAGATGAACTTATTTGCGGTAGGTACATGGATGCTGGGTAAAAAGGCAATCAGTATATTTCCCTGAAGTGAAACAATAGCACAGAGGGGAAAAAAAGTTTGATATTTCAGATTACACAGTCAGGAATAAGGGTACAATAGGGTTCTAATTCAGTGCCCCAAAGAACAATCTAAATGGACCTAATGTCAACCAACGGTATTGTTTTTATTTTTAATATTGTGGGTACAGCCACAGTGATATGCAATGTAATACTTTATCTTAGGAGAGTGTAAAATAATGTACAATAAATTTTTGGGGTTAACTACATTAATTGGAGTACGCAAACATCCATAACATTCATCTTTAAAAATAATAAGACATTTGACAGCCTATGATAAGCATGAGAAAACCTGAGGCAGTTTATTGCCAACCTTGAGCTTTAAATCTACCTGCGCTCCTACTTTTCCCTACTGCTAAACGGTAAACGTTGTACATATATAGTTGCCAATGAAGCCATTAATGTTTTTCAAAAAGATAAAGGCTGATCAAAGTATCAGCAAGGATGCGATACCAAATTCAAGTTTATATATTTATAAAGTAGTTTATTGTCTCAAAGAAGTTTTACAGAGTTTTGAACCCCCAAAGAGCAAGCCGTAGCGACAGTGGCAAGAAAAAACTGCCTGTTATAGTTGTTTTGCACAAAACCTTTGGATGACCAACGCTTAGAACGGAACTCATCCTTGTTGAGCTGCAGAGCAGCATCAACAGTGTAGTACAGGATGTGAAGTGATCAGAAAAAAAACTATATCAGTTAATTGAGGCCATCCTGGCAAGACTGCAAAGCCACTAATCCAAAAGAAAATAGAAAATAACCTCCCATAACCAAAAATACCATCCCATAAAACATAAACAGTGACAGGTGCTGCCTCATCTGCTCCCAATTAAACACAATAAGGCAGAAAAAAATCCTCTAGCCATGGTTATTACATTACATTTTTGTGACCTGAACTCAAGTGGTCTGTGCAAGCCTTTTACTTGTTAAAGTCTAAACTAAACGACAGGAAACTCTAATGTCCATGGGTTTTGAATTTAGACCGACTTTGCATTTTTAAAATCTATTCTTAATTACTGTGTTTTCGAGCTTTGAAATTTTTTTTTTTTTAGGTACTATCCCATCATCTACAGCCAGGGGCTGTCTTAGAGGGCAATTTTCATGCCCTCCTCCGGGTGGGTGTATTAAGTTGTCTCAGCTCTGTGATGGCATTCCACAGTGCCCCGATGGTGCAGATGAGAGGGGGTGTGGCTCTTACCCCAATCGCACTCATGTAACCCCTATTCCAGTTCCACTAAGGACACCCAACATTGCTGCTGTTACATCAGTCACTGCACCTACATCTACCGCTTCACCCGTAAGAGCTAATACACAACAAATATGAAAATAACACAGCATGCTAAAGTATATTATCATGCATAATATTATACAAGTTATTACATTGAAAACTTCTGTCCTGTTTTCATGATTTTTATTTTTTCACAGGCTGGCAGCCCTGGATTTGCTGGTAGCTATTTAACCTGAATTTTTAATTTTTAAGTTGTCATATATAGAGCCTATTTGTGTAGAGTGATTATTAAAATACCAGTAACACAGAATGTTGAAATCATTGAATAAACAATTACACAATGGCAGGGTTTAGTAGTTTGCACATTCAGCTCTTAGCGCTGGGGATCCAGGTTTAAATCTGGTCTCCACGTGTCCGTGTGGGTTTCATCCAAGTTCTCTGGTGTCCTCCCACAGTTAAAAAAACATGAATTCAAGGTAAATCGAGTGCTCTAAATTGCCCCATGTATGTGTGAGTAAGTGTGCCCAGCATTGGATTGGCACCCTGTCCTGGGTGTATCTGCACAGCGCTGAAGACGTTCTCCCCTGGGTGATCATGTGGAACCGCCCACAACCCTAGTATAGGATTAAGCGGAAGATAATGAATGAATGGCGTAAGGGGTAAACATGTCTGCCTCTCAGCGCTGGGGATCCAGGTTTGAATCCCATTCTGGGTGGAGTTTCCATGTTCTACCTGTGCCCACGTGGGTTTCCTTTAGGTTCTCAGGTTTCAATCCCACAGTCCAAAAACATTAATTAAAAAATAATTTGTTGATCTAAATTGCCCCTATGTATAGAGTAGGTGTTTGTGTAATTGAGTGTGAGCTCAGCAATGGATTGTATTTTATTGGGTGTATCTGCCCAGTGCCTGAAACTTTCTCCTCTGAATGGGAATGGGGAACCTCCTCCCCCATGATTCAGGTAAAGGATTAAGCAGTCAAGATAAGATGAGTGTTACATCATTTCATTTTGCTTAGTATTTACCTTGCTTGAGACTGATGATTACTTTCATTTGATCAAAGCCAAAAAGTTTAAAATGAGATTAATCAGTGTGTTTTTCCCTGTCACAGGTGTTTGTACCTATCCTTTGGGATTAGAAGATGGCCGCATTTACTATGGTCAACTGACTGCCTCTTCATCCAGAGAGAATAACCCAGCAGATGCAGGGCGTCTCAACATTGTCCCTAATGTGTAAGCAGCAATGAAAGTTTTCAAGCTTAATTATTTACTTGCTGATTCTTTTTTGGTAATACAAATTGGTATTTTAGTGATATAGTGGTTAGTAATTCTCAGTATGGACTATTTTTGATATACTGTTTACTTTGCTCATAATATTTCTTTCACCCTACATTATACTATTTAATATATTCCTTGTACAGTTTAACAATGGAACCAGGTTGGAGTCCATTATCAGGAGACCCTCACCCATACTTCCAGGTGGATTTCCTTGAGCCCATCTGGGTGTCTGGTATAATCACCCAAGGCAGTGAGCACATGTGGGGCTACCTCACCAAATACCGCTTGGCCTTCGCTTTGACTGAGAATAATTTCACTAACTTCACTGAGACAGGGAACAATGGCTCAGCTCCTAAGGTATTGAGCAGTGACAAATCTTCCATGTTTGTAATAATGTTACTGTGCAAGGTTTCTTAGGTGACATTAAGCAGCATTAAGAGTGTTTGAGAGATGTTAAGGAAATGTTTCTCTTCACTGACAGATTTTTGATGTGCGGATGATAGGCAGGACTCCAGTGACACGCTGGCTGGGACGGTTAGTGAGAGCGAGATACCTGCAAATTATACCCGAACAGTATCGTCATACGTTTTTCTTACGAGTGGAGATCATGGGATGCAGGGGAGGTAAGTATTTTTTTTTATTAACAATGCATGATATGATGTTACAATTTTTAAAAAATGTCCATTTGTTTTTGTTTTTTTAGAAGAGATAGCAACTCCCCATAGTGCTAAAGTGTCCACAACTACTCCTGCTGTTGAGATTGTAACTGTGAGACACTGTAAACCAGGGCAGATTGCTTGTTTGAGTGGGGAGTGTGTGTCAATTTCAGTGTTTTGTGATGACAAACCTGACTGTAAAGACCAGTCAGATGAACTACGATGTGGTAAGATTTTAAAAGTACATGCATATTTGTGTTATTGCTAAATATTTTTGACAGTTTTTAAAATATTTAAATAAAGGCTATATGTCTATACTACAGTGCCAGTTTTGCTTTATTTGTTTTTTTTTCTTATAGGCACTCTAACTACACCAGAATTACCAGGGTTCCAGAATATCACTGTATCAACAGGAAATCCTGGTTTTCAAGATATAACCCCAGGGTTACCAGGACTCCATACCAAGACTCCCTTAGATGGCCATCCTGGAGTTGCCAGCATTACCCCTAGTGGTTCACCTGGATTAGGACCTCAAGGAACAACTGGAGAGTCAGGTAGAACCTTTATAGGATGCAGAGATATGGGGAGGGGGAAAAAAAAAAAGAAAAAAGAAAAATATATATGCCCATTCAAGAACATTTCAGGCACTGGGCAGATACACCCAGGACAGGGCATCAATCTATCGCTGGGCACACACTCAATCATACAGATACGCACACAAACACACTCTATATGGGGTGATTCGGAGAACTCAATCGACCTTGATCCGTGTTTTCGGATATGTTTTTGGAAACCGGAGAACCTGGAGGAAACCCACGCAGACACAGGGAGAACATGGTAACTCCACCCAGATGGGGAATCGAACCGGGAATCCCTACTGCTGAGAGGCGAACGTGCTAACCACTAAGCCACCATGCCGCATAATATATATTATTATGTTATATAATAACATATATTATTAATTTTACATCTTGTAAAGCTTTTTAACTCCAAGATAAGGGTTTTGATTTCATATATTTAACATATTAAAATCACAGGATTAATCCAATTATATTTACAGGACTGTGGAGAACAACACCCCGTGTTGAAGGATTACCCAGAGTGGTCTGTGTTGAGGGTCAGTTTACATGCAAGAGCTTTGGCTGTGTGGATGCAACTCTTGTCTGCGATGGAAAAGACGACTGCCCTGAAGGCTCAGATGAGGATCGCTGTGGTACTTAACTTTTACTGTCATTTACTAATTATACAAATCAGACACAGAGTTTAGTTATATATTTTATTTTAATAAATACAAACTCATCAAAAAATAAATGAAATGCACAAAGACCAGTTTTTAGGTAACTCCTGAGTTTCAGTGGTACATCATGGTGTTCCAGGTTTACTATGTAAAAAATGGCGGATCAGACTTGAAATAAGAAAAAAATAATGTTAAATGTAAACTGTCAAAGACAATGTTTCATATTAAACGTTTGACTGGTGGAGTGTATTCTAGTATATCGTCTCATTTTAGGTTTCTCCACATTGCCTTCATTCACGCCAACACGGCGCCCTCTGGTGCCTAGTCCCTGCTCTTTTAAACAATTTACTTGTGGCAGCGGAGAATGTATTCGCCTGGATAAGAAATGTGACCTCCAAAAAGACTGCGCTGATGGCTCAGATGAAAGATCCTGTGGTATGTGCATGTTTTTCTTTACTTGTTTATCTTTTCTGGATATAACTTTGGATAAATTGCTGTAAATCTAATCCTATTATCTTCCAATTAATGCTCTACTAAGGTTTAGGGCACTGGGCAGATACAGTACACCGAGGATAGGATGCCAAGCAATCATTGAGTACACACTTACTCAAAGAGACACACTTTATAGGGGCAATTTAGAGCAGCCAATTTACCTTTAATTAATGTTTTTGGACTGTGGGAGGAAACTCGAGAACCGAGAGAAAACCCACACAGACACAAGAACGTGAAAACTCAACCCAGATCAGGATTCAATCCTGGATGAAAGGAGGACATGCAGACCAGTAGGTCAATTGTAAAATGTAATATTTGACACAGTTTTATGGATGGTTGCACGGTGGCTTAGTGGTTAGCACGTTCGCCTCTCAGCACTAGGGATTCCCGGTTCGAATCCCTATCTGGGTGGAGTTTCCATGTTCTCCCTGTGTCTGCGTGGGTTTCCTCCGGGTTCTCCTTTTTCCTCCCACAGTCCAAAAACATGGATCAAGTCAATTGAATTCTCAAAATTGCCCCATATAGAGTGTGTCTGTGTGAGTGAGTGAGTGTGTGCCCAGCGATGGATTGGCGCCCTGTCCTGGGTCTATCTGCCCAGCGCCCGAGACGTTCTCCCCTGGATGGGCATGGGGAACCCCACCGCGACCCTAATAGAGGATAAAGCGGGAGATAATGAATGAATGAAAAGTTTTATGGATGACATGGGGTCAGGTTTTTTATTTCTCTTGTGGTAATGAGGATATTCATGGTTTTTGCTTTTGTTTGTAGTGGACTGTGTGTTGTCTGCATGGACAGCATGGAGTCAGTGCAGTGTGTCCTGTGGCCTGGGTTCTTTATTTCGGCAGCGCAAGATTCTGAGAGATCTACGACCTGGTGGTTCTTGTGGGGGAGCACAGTTTGACAGCAGAGCCTGCTTTCTTCAGGCCTGTCCTGGTGAGGTCACACACAACTCAGACCTGGAAAGTGGATCTGAGAAATATAAAAATATAATATGGCGGCTGGTGCTAAAAACATTGAGGGGGCGCAAACAAACAAAAAAAATTAAACAAACAAAAAACAAATCTTCTAAAATAGCTTTATTAAAACATGAATTTTGCCCTTCTTACCTTCTGGCCGGCAAATTTTTCAATAACATTCTTGTTAAAGTCATCACTGTGATTAGTGTTTTTTCTAATGACAACATGACCAATGCATGATTCGATCACATGAACCGCACCTGAATTAATGAGTCGATTCGGGGAATTGTCCAATCTAGGATAAAATAACCAATTAGAAATCAGCCACAGATCATATTCTTGCCAAAAGTTCATGTGCCCACATTATTAGCCAGGCACAATGGAAGTGTGCACAATGGGAGCGCTTACCTGTATTTATTTATTCATTTATTCATTCATTCATTATCTCCCGCTTATCCTCTATTAGGGTCGCGGTGGTGGTCCCCATGCCCATCCAGGGGAGAACGTCTCGGGCGCTGGGCAGATAGACCCAGGACAGGGCGCCAATCCATCGCTGGGCACACACTCACTCACACAGACACACTCTAAACTGGGCAATTTTGAGAATTCAATTAACTTGATCCATGTTTTTGGACTATGGGAGGAAACCGGAGAACCTGGAGGAAACCCACGCAGACACGGGGAGAACATGGAAACTCCATGTATTTATTTATTCTTTTAATAAATTCTAACATGTCTATTAGACACACAGTACAATAAATACATTTATTATTAACTTATCATTTTGCAGTTCATAATCAATTCAGGTTAATATCTGAACAACTTTAACGGTGGGAGGCGCCCCAGCGCCCCCTATAGACCAGCCGCCACTTGATATAAACTAACACCAAAATGGAAAACCGAAATGCGGTGTCAGTTTTATAGATGCATTCTAAATCACCCTTTTGAAGTCTCATTATTTTCTGACTCTATCTTCTATTGTCATTCAGTTAATGGTCAGTGGAGTGAGTGGAGCGAGTGGTCAGAATGTAATGAGGAGTGCAATGGTGGCCTGAGGACAAGAAGCAGATCATGCTCAAACCCCCCAGCCAAAAATGGTGGGAAAGACTGTGAGGGCATGACCACACAGACCCAGAGCTGCAATACACAACCATGTGGATCTGGTACAGACTTTCATTTGGGTCTGTTTCTGTGTATCAACTACTAATTCATTCACATTAACAGCTAAAGTCTTTGTAGTGTGTGGTCAGATGAGGTTACTAGTTGTTTCCCCATGCTTTAAAATACTTTTACAACTTGAATTTTAGTAGAACGTGAGAGAACATATTAATAAATTTTAGTATCGTTCATTTTTTCTAGCCATTATATAATGGCTCCAAGTTTTTAGTTATTGATATTCATGTAAAATATTTTGTCATCTATAATTGAATTTTGTTTTTGATAGTGGTGGGGGTATTTAATGAAAAACAGTTCATATTTTGAACTATTTTCTAAACCTACTGTAACTGAATAGACAGATTTAGTTCAAGCGTTATTCTCCTTGTGACTTAACAATTGTAGTGTTTTTTAATTTGGTTTAATATAACCCACCCATTAAAGAGAAATGTAAATTAATTTAAGCCTTTAATAACAAATGTATAAATAACATTAATTTCTAATTAAATGTAACAATGAAACTCAAAATGTGGCAAAAGTTTGATAAGATTTTATGTTGCAGGAGTGTGAAAATTCTTGTAGGGGTAACAGAAAAATCAATGAAACTAAACTTAACACTTTTGCAACATAACTTTGTCTCAGAGCTTAAGTCTCAGTGAAATAAGTGTAGAAATGTGACCAACTGCTTTTATAATTTAGTTTAAGAAAGTAAAAAATCATATTAGTGATAATATTAATAGTGCTGCAATTTAAATCTTAGTTTAGTTTGTCCTTCTGCATGTGCACTTTTTTACCTGCTATAATTCCAAACTATTGTTTACTGTAGGATGTCTTAATGGTCTGGTGTTGGTGACTAATGAAGATTGTGCTAAAGGAAGAGTGGAACCATGTCCTCTGACCTGTTCAGACCTTTACTCTGAGAGGAACTGTTCCACACCATGCCTGACAGGTAGGACCCAGCTTAAGAACAAGGTCCCTGTACGTTTTAACTTTGGTGAATTGGCTGCACAAATTTGCCCCTGTATAGTGTGTGTATCTGTTTGTGTGAGTGAGTGTGTGCACGGCAAAGAATTGGCACCCTGTCCTGGGTGTATCTGCCCAGTGCCCAAAATGTTCTCCTCAGGATGGGCAAGTGGATTAAGCAGAAGATAATGAGATGATATATATATATATTTTTTTTTTGTATAATATCATCTAATTGGGCTTTTCACCTCCAGGTTGCCGTTGTCCATTTGGTCTGTTTTTTCAAAATGGTGTCTGTGTCAATGCCAGCAGTTGTATGTGCCAATGGGAAGGTGCATCACTTCAGCCAGGAGAGGAAGTCATCACTGACAACTGCACAGTCTGGTCAGTAAAAGACGTGTGTTGTTTTGTTCAACACAGTTTCATGCTACAAAACATGAGCTTTTAACAAAATTGAGTTTCTTCTTGTTATGTTATGGTCTTAAGATTATCCTTCTTGTTTTTTTTTTGTCCTGCAGCATGTGCCAAGATGGCCGTGTTGCTTGTGATAACTCTAGCTGTATTGTTAAATGTGATTGGTCAGCCTGGACCTCATGGACATCATGTGACAGCCGATGTGGAACAGGTGTACAACAACGTTTCCGGTACACAAATGCCCCAGTATTCTTTATATCATTAGTAAACTATATACAGAGTTTTACCATGTATCTTCTTACCCACAGGTCAATCTTAAGCTCCTCTGTAGCTGTTGATCCATGTATTGGAGATTCCACAGAAGCTCGACGATGCTACACTCCCTGTCCACCAGGTTAGATTTAAGATCTTTGAGATTTTATGTCTTAACTTCACCTGTAAAAATTCGGAACATATTTTTCTTTTCCATTTTGGTCTTGATATACCATGACATAGTTATTGACTGTAGGTTTGTAGCTTCACATTTTATTGTCTGCTAAAATCTGCAACTGCAATGCTGTTCTCATCCAGACGAAGCTCAGTGGAGTGAATGGTCCACATGGTCAGGGTGCAGCAAGACTTGTTTTTATCATGTGGATGCTGTTGGACTGAGACACCGTTTTCGGAGCTGTAATGATACTGACTTTAGTGCCTCCTGTGTGGGTGATGGGGAAGAACAAGAACCATGCAATATAATACACTGTCCAGGTATATAAATACATCCAGCGGTGGTTAGAGTATTAAAAAACAGTCAAGAAAATCAATAAAGATGGG
>JAFMOD010000391.1:464636-481044 GCA_019802435.1 Corydoras maculifer
CACACACTCACTCACACAGACACACTCTATAGGGGGCAATTTTTGAGAATTCAATTAACTTGTTCCATGTTTTTGGACTGTGGGAGGAAACCGGAGAACCCGGAGGAAACCCACGCAGACACGGGGAGAACATGGAAACTCCACCCAGATGGGGATTCGAACCGGGAATCCCTAGCGCTGAGAGGCGAACGTGCTAACCACTAAGCCACCGTGCCGCCCAAACACTGAGTTTAGATTAGATAAATTAAATAATTAATGTTATGTTTAATAAATTAAATGACTATGTTAATACAGGTGTGAAGGGCCCTTGGAGCCCATGGTCTGAATGCTCAGTTCCCTGTGGTGGTGGATACAGAAACAGAACTCGAGGGCCCTTCAGAACACATGGTACACCTCAGCAGTTTAGTGCCTGTAACTTACAGCCCTGCAGTAAGTACAAACATTAACTAATGTGTGAATGTAAGTAAATGTTCTTACTGTTTTCGAAAAAAATATATATATACTGTATATTTCTTAATCGTTTTACTGATAGCTGATGGGAGTGGCTGTGCTGTGGGTCAGCAGTGGACAATGTGTTTAAGAAAAGAGTTACTCTGCTCTGATCAGGGCAAAGAGACTGAACTGAACTCCACCTGTTCTCCAGGATGTCAGTGCCCACACGGCTCTGCTCTGCAGGTTGTGTTTGGTTTATATTAATGAAAATAGCATTAATGTGTATTAATTTCTGCCTGATAGAGAACCCTGTTGTTTGTTTTTTAGGATGGGCACTGTGTACCTCTGCCTCTGTGCAGATGTGATGTGGATGGAGAACAGTATGAACCAGGAACCATGGTTAATAAAGACTGCAACAACTGGTAATATATAAAATTAATTTTGATGATAAGCTTAGTGGTTAGCACTTCTCTCGGTGCTGGGGATTCAGGTTTGAATCCTGATATGAGTGAAGTTAACATGTTCTCCCCGTGTCTGCATGAGTTTTCTCCAGGTTCTCTGTTTTTTTCCTACATTACAAAAAAAGGATTCAAGGTAAATTGGCTACTTTTTCCCATATAACATATGGGTATGTAAGTGTGTGCCCAGCAATAAATTGGCTTCCTGTCCTGGGTGTATCTGCCCACCACCCGAAACATTCTCCATTAGATGGGCATGTGAAACACCCACGCGACCCTACAGTAGTAAAGGATTAAGCAGAGAGATAACACTTAGATGATTGAACAAATGGTGGAAAGAATGGTGACATAGTTAGTGCACTTACCTTACAACAAGCAGGTCCAGAGTTTAATTATAGGGGAAGACAGTGTTCTGTCTTCAGTCCTTTCTGAGTGAAGAGCTTATATTTTCTTTGTGTGTTATCTTCTGGGGGTCTGGGTTTCTTCAACAGTGCAAAAAATGCAAGTCAGGTGAATTTGAGATGTAAATACATGTGTTTGTATGTGTATCTTTGCAATGGATTCCTTTGGTTCCATAAACTCTGGGTTTTAGCACACTTTGTGACAATAATCAGGATTAGTGGCTTAGATAACTGATACATAAATCAAAATTGGTATGCTGGTCTGAGGCCAGACCCAAACCAAAAGTGGAGAGCGGGAGGGGGGTCAAAGCGAGTATCCCAGTTTCTTACTGCCTTCCTCTTCGTGGGCACACCTCACCCATGCCTCACCTTCGTGGGGACTCCTCACATCTGCCCTCCAACCTTATAGCCTGACAATCGTGAGTGACCACAGACTGATCTTTACCTCTGATTTTGTCCTCCAGCCCCTCTTCAGACATTTGCGTAAGAGCGACAGTTGTGCAGCACTATGGTGGGCAGTGATTCCATGCTGTTGAATAGGAGAATCGGATTTGTCAGACACAGAAATGAAATTTACCCTATAAATTAAAAGATTGTGTAATTCCATCATTGTCTATTTTAATGCTGCTGCCCTATTCCTAATATCTCCGTTCTCTACTTTTTAACCCACTGTTTGCCTTTATTTTAAATACATTTAAATTTCTTTGTGAGTCATGTCTATGGTCCCTCTCCCCTCAATTGGCACATTTTTACCGCTTGTGTTTCTGACTTGCTTTGTTTGTATGTATTGTTCTGAAGTTCTTTTGCCCCACAGCACATGTGAATCAGGACAACTGTTGAAATGTACCCAAATGGAGTGCAATGGTAAGCTACATTTGTTGACAACATTCTGTACAACTGCAGGTATGTTTGTTATCTAAGTATGAACTCCTCACAGTGCATGGTGGCTGGTCAGGTTGGACTCCATGGAGTGTGTGTTCTGTGTCTTGTGGCCTTGGCTTGCAGTCACGCTTTCGTTTTTGCACCAATCCCGAACGGGCTGGCACTGGATTGCCTTGTTTAGGTCTGACACGTCAGGATCAGGCCTGTGTCCAGTTACCTTGTAGTCGTAAGTAATTCTGTTTATGTTAAGTGTTAAATTTAAGGGAAGAAAGAGAAATGCCATGTTGTTAAAAAGTCAAATATCTTATGAAATACCACTTGTGAAATTTAAAGGCAATGGAGGATGGAGTGAATGGACTTCGTGGACAGATTGTACTAAGTCATGTGGTGGAGGTGTGCAGAGTCGTCGGCGTGAGTGTGACAGCCCAACCACAGAAGCAGGTGGTGACTTCTGTGAGGGGCTTGGTACTGAAATTATTCCATGTAACACAGAGCATTGCCCAGGTATAAAAGAGACTTTTAATGTTTCATCTGCTTTTCTGGATAACTGTAATTTCATACATGAGCCATTATGACCGTTTTTTTTTAATGATTGTCTGTGTGGTGCTTTTACAGTAAGTTCATGCTCAGACATACCCGACACTGTGTTTAGCAGTTGTGGACCATCGTGCCCCCGCACCTGTGATGATCTGGCTGTAAGTCAGTTGCTTTGCCATGATATTTTATTGCTTCATCATTAATTATTATGTTTTCATTATCATGCTATTTAAATCATTGTTTTCTGTAATTTCAAAAGAGGAAAAACAGCAGTATTTAAAACTGTGTGATTTTTACATAATTTTTTATATTTCTGCCCAAACTTGTCCAATACATCTCATCTCATTATCCTTCACTTAATCTTCTACTAGGGTCGCAGGGGGGGTGTTTCACGTGCCCATCCTGGAAAGAGCATTTTGTGTCTTGGGCAGATACACCCAGTACTGTATGCCAAACCATCAATGGGCACACACTCACTCACACACACACACACATAAATACACACACACTATTTGGGGGAATTTAGATAGGGGCATTTAAGAGCAGCCAATTTACCTTGAATCCATGTTTTTGGATTGTTGAAGGTAACCGGAGAACCTGAAGGAACTTGGACACTTCACCCAGATTAGAATCCAAACCTGGATATCCAGCACTCGAGACGAGATGTCACAGTGCCACTCTAAATCTGACCTAAAACTTTAGAAAATAAGCAAATCAAACAAATAAGACAGAAATTTTATGACTTGGACATAATTCATTCATATAGTGTGTTCATGTGTCTGTCTGGAGTGATGGATGATGGAGTGATGGATGATGCCCTGACCTGAAACTTTTACCCCAAGATAGGCATGGGGAAGCCCCCCAACCCCCCCCCCCCCATGACCCTAGTAGTGGATTAAGCAGATACTGATGAGTTGAGATGAGGCATAAATAATTGGGGAAAATAATCAAGTATTACATATCTTTATGTATGTATGGTTAGCATATAATTACAACACATGTATGATAGAATATCGTGGCATAAATAATTAATATTTTCGGGGCTCTCTCACCTTCTTTAAGTGTATGGAATTCCAAGCAACTGACGACCTTTCTCACACTCGTCACTTCTTAAGTTCATAAGTCCATCAAAAAGAGAACCACAAGCAACAATGGTGTTCATGGGAGAGNAAGTATTACATATCTTTATGTATGTATGGTTAGCATATAATTACAACACATGTATGATAGAATATCGTGGCATAAATAATTAATATTTTCGGGGCTCTCTCACCTTCTTTAAGTGTATGGAATTCCAAGCAACTGACGACCTTTCTCACACTCGTCACTTCTTAAGTTCATAAGTCCATCAAAAAGAGAACCACAAGCAACAATGGTGTTCATGGGAGAGCTGCAGAAACAAAGCCATGGCTTTACAAAAAGCATATTTATGTGGACTGAATGTTATATGATTTTTTTATGCTTAAGCTTTTAATTTGTACAATATTAAGTCATAATTTATTTAGTTTTGATATAATAAGTATCAGATGTATTAATTACATTTGTTATTAATTAAAACATAATATTTTGTTTTTTGATTTTACAGTACTGTGAATGGCATTGTGAGCCTGGCTGTTACTGTGCTGATGAAAAGGTACTGAGTGTTAATGCCTCTTCGTGTATCGAGAAAGAGGAATGTCCCTGTTTAGATCTGGCCTCTGGCCAACGCATCGAACCTGGAGACGCAGTTCTGAGTCCAGATGGCTGTAACAACTGGTGAGAGTGAGAGACAGAGGAAAAAGACTTGTCAGCTGTAATACAAAACTTTTAACACTTCTGAAGTGGAATTGTATGTATTAATTTGTTTTCTTTATGTAGCACATGTATGGGAGGACAGCTGAACTGCAGCAATGATCCATGCACAGGTTGGGTAACAAGTTTTATCCAGTTGCTCCAAATAGTTATAAAGAAATAATACAAACATAACAAAAAATGTTTATGTCTATATAATCAAATGTCTTGGATAACTTTATTTAATTTCTGTTACTTTTACTTTGAACCTTCAGTGGATGGTGGCTGGTGCGAGTGGTCAAGCTGGACACCTTGCTCTAAGACATGTGGAGCCGAATTGGTCTCTCGGTACAGAAGCTGTGCTTGTCCAATGCCAGTTGCGGGAGGAGCAGTTTGCCCTGGCCAGCAGGAGGAGCACCAGGGGTTGGGCGTGCAAATTGAGAGAAGACCCTGCCCTGCAGTCACCTTCTGTCCAGGTTGTCCAAAGTCTACTTTTTGTCATTTAGCAGACGCTTTTATCCAAATGAGAACACCACAAGTCAGTAGTTAAGGAAAACCAGCTACACTGTGTAATTTTGAAACATGATCATTATTCTAACCTGAACCCACCCTCCCTTTTTTACATCATGTGTTTGTGAAAGAGATGTGTATTCTCCTAGTAATATATAATGAATTGTTGTTACATGCTCAATTTAAAGGTATGATTTGTTAAATGTACTGTAACATGATGGCATGATGATCACACAAGAGAAGAAGTCAAGTTGGCTTTTACAAATTATTTATTTACACGCCCACCCGGGCCCACCAATTTTTTGCATTATTTCATTAATTGCATTATTTTTTTGTCCCATTTACGTGCATTAACCACAGCTTACTGAGACACTCTATCACCCAGCCATGCCCAACAGGGCAGCACGATGGTTTAGTGGGTAGCACATTTGCATCTCAGTGCTGGGGATCCAGGTTCAGAATTCAGTCGGAACTTAAAAAAACAACAAAACAGCGAGTTTTTTATTTTCACTGTCGCTTCGGCTTGCTCTTTGAGGGTTCAGGCTTAGAACACTGTAAATCTGCTTTGTGACAATGTACTGTTGTAAAAAGAGCTGTATAAATGAAATAACTTGAACTTAAACTTGTTCTTATCTGTAAATACAGTACATGTCTCCTAATTTTATTATAATCATACCTATAATCATACCATACATATCTGTCTGCCTGTCATTTTTCTTATGCTATTTGATTTATTTTACTATGAATGCATATTGACTCTGTCCATGTCTCTTTCTGTAGTCCATGGATCATGGGGTTTTTGGAGTGCATGGTCAGAATGTGATGCCTGTGCAGGTGTATCTGTGAGGACCCGTGAGTGTAACAGTCCTCCTGCACGCTTTGGAGGTCTTCCATGCCATGGCGAGTCATTTCAGAGGCGGGGTTGCCATGATAACCAGACCATCTGCTCAGGTCAGCTTTACTTCTTCATTTACAAATCTTCACTCAAATACAGCTTTAAATTGAGTGAGGTAGAATCACCAGGCAGCAATCTTCACTTCGCTCCAGTGATGATTACCGCCTGGCGATTCCACCTCACCGAGGAGCTAATTCTCACTCCGTGGCGTTCACCACTGCAAGATGGTGGAACGTTCTTCCCAACTCTGTCCGTAAGGCAGAATCACTAAACAGTTTTAAGAAACTACTGAAGACGCACCTCTTTAACAAATACCTGTTGTAGAGAAGAAAAAAAAAAGGGGAGGGGGTGGGCGCAGCATTGAATAACAATCAGGTTTGATGAATTTACAGTATAGTTGCTTTTCCCCATGGCTAAAAGCGTCTGCTAAATGACTAAATGTAATGTAATGTAAATGTAAATTTAATATGTTTGAACAGCTTATGAACTCGACGTTTGAAATGTAAAACCGATTAAGAGCAGCAATCATGGTATTTTCACTGCTTGTGACCCATCTTTTCTTTTATATATTTTGAAAGGAATGTTATTAATCAATTTACACAGTTCCTGGAGCCTGTTCCAGTGATTTATAGACATAAAATACCCAGAAATCTGTGGCCTTGATCTTGTCCTGCTAAAATAGACATTGAGTTTGTGACAATACACCTCTTTTAAATACCATTACATATGTTTCTACATCAATGGTACCCTCATGTATATTAAGATTACTAATGCCAGCACAGATGTTTTTTATTGTGATTTGAATTTACATTACATTTACATTTGGTCATTTAGCAGACACTTTTATTCAAAGTGACAAGTATCCCAACTTGATGTTTGGGGTCAAAGCACAGGAATGACCACTGCATCACTGGAGAACTTAAGGGCCTTGCTCAAGGACCCACTTCGGTGAACCTGGGATTTGAACCCACAACCTTCAGATTGATAGCCCAACACTCTAAACTGTAGATATATAATAACAAGTTATAACAATATCTTTATTTATAACAATATAAGTAATACATAATGCATTACACAAAATTATGTTTGCCTGAATAACAAAAAAGGGGTGGAAGTATAATATATAATAACTAATACACAAACTCTTGAGAAACATTGCACACAGAACACTTTTAAGAAGACTTAACATAATTAAGTGTCTAATTTGTGTTACTAATTTTAGCTTTACATCATTTTAGTCATTTTTATCTCTAACTCCAGATTGCGAGGGCGGTCAAGAAGTGTGGCCTTGTGGGAAGCGGTGCCCTCGCTCATGTGAGGATCTCCATGGAGACTCTGTGTGTGTGGATACAGCTGGATGCAGTCAGAGCTGTGGTTGTCCAGGTGATATGGTCCTACAGGATGGAATGTGTGTAGACCGTGAGGAGTGCAGATGTAAATTCCACAACACAACATCTGGTAAATAAAACAAAAATGAGAGTAATACTTGTACCAGTATGGTGTCTTAACTTTATTCTTGTATATATTTATACCATAAACTGTGTTTCTTACAACTCAGTAGCTCTAAATATCAGCAGCGCATCATACGAATGGCCAGGCAGGACAGATTGGCAGTATGCTAATTCTGGAGAGAGCATCATCACAGACTGTAGTAACTGGTAAAATATACAGTACCTTATCCTTTAGTTTGAATCAGTAGACCACTGATCTGAATTTTAATAGCTTGTATTGTATTCTCTTGTTGATTTACCAGCACCTGTGAGGCCGGTGTCCTATACTGTGACTCACTTTCTGGCTGTGTAATTGATGGCAGCTGGAGTCAGTGGGGTTCCTGGTCAGAGTGTTCAGCCCCGTGTGGGGGTGGATTCAAGCAGAGGATTCGTCAGTGCAATAACCCTGTCCCACAGGGAGGAGGAAGAACATGCAGTGGATCTGGTGACCAACAAAGGGAGTGTAACAGTCACATGTGCACAGGTATGTGAATTAAGTCACATTTAACTTAAAAAGCCAAATATTATTATGTATTATGTAAGCCAAATATTATATTATGTAGCGTTCCATAGTATAAAAGAGCACAAAATCACAAACAGATGTCCTTAGCAAGACAACACTACACACCTGACATGTGTTGCGGCCATGGGATTCATAAGGGGCAACATTTTAGAAGTGTTTAGTGTCGTCTTGCTAAGGACAGCTGTTTGTGATGGCAAACCATGTTGCCCTTTATGAGTACTATGGCCGCCAGTTTCCTGACATGTGCTGCGGCTGTGGGACTCATAACCATTTGATGGTTCCACTATGTAAATGCCACTTCAAATCCATCATCTTTAGCTAAACAGTATTTTGACACTGTTTTTATTTTTATTTAAGATATTTTATAAGTTTTTTTTATTAAATTATTATTATTATTATTATTATTATTATTATTATTATTATTATTATTATTATTATTATTATTATTATTATTATTATTATCAGTGCAGCCATAAAGACTAATAATATATTAAGGTAATGCTTGTTAACATTTACTTTTATCTTCGCCAAATGCAACTTTTAAGGATTAGGTAGTTGTTTAAAAGTGTTATTTGTCAATTTTATTTTAACAAGACAATCAAATCACTAACATCTGTTCTGTTTCAGTTTGATTAATTGAATACAAGTCTTATAAACCTCATAATTGCTTACCAAGCATTGCTTTTTAGATTCTGGGCCATGGTATGAGTGGTCGGCATGGTCAGTGTGCTCGGTTACATGTGGTGGAGGAGAACAGAGACGGTCCCGGTCATGTCGCTCTTCTCCATGCATTGGAATGACACGTCAGAGCAAGACCTGCAACACACAAGTATGCCTTGGTGAGTTAAAGAAACAAACATTTCTAATGCAATACCCACATTCTAAACCAAATGTTTTTAAATTGATTTTGTACATTTTGAAGGTACAGTATGTATTTATTTAAACACAAATTAAGTTTTAATTATTTGGGAGATACAAAAGCATTCACTTATCCCGAGTAGGTTTGTGTCTAAGGTTTGCTCAGAAGAAATGTTTCACTGTTGGAAGATGATAAAACCAAAGTGATCTACTCAATGTGGTGTTTAATCAACATTTTCTGAAAAAAAAAGAGATTTTTGTTTTCTGCCAAAGCCTTTTTTTTCTTCAGAACCCCTATGTTCAAACTATTCACTCCTGGATCTTTGATTAATTTTTAAAAGCTCTTATGATAGCATAATTACCACTGCTGCAAGTCTCTCTGCAAGAAATATTGTAAAGGAAATAGTTAAAAATGTTTAGAGACAGCACAGTAGCTCAGCAGATTCTGCTGTTTCTTGGCTGTAGCAACCTCCTTTGTAGAATATTCTCTATGGTTTAAATGTAAGCTGTTTTTTTTTCTTCCACATTCCATTGATACAAGTAGGAACATTGGACAAGATGATTTGCCCCATATATGAAAATGACTGTGTGAAATGTTGACTTTATAGTGTGCTACCTTAAAAAGAGGGTTTATCTAGAAGGTTCCCCACTGCAAAAAATATAATCTAAAAAAGAAATGCCCCAGTCCCTAGGCATTCATCATACTATGGTTAAAGTGCCAATTTTTCAAGGCACTTAACCCTAATTGCTCCCGGGGCACTGTGTACAAGGCTGCCCACTGCTCTGGGCACATGTGATAACTCCTCTCAGTGTGTTTGTGTGTTGATGGGTTAAATGTGGGAGATAAATTCCTTCGTGTGTAATCACAGTCGGCAAAATGTATCACTATATTACTTTATAAACTGCGTCTATTCCTAAAAGATGATTTTTGAGAATCTTTGAAGGACTTCATTATGACAACAATTTTAAAGGTCAAGCACTGTAGGACATGGAAGGTCTGGTTTGCACCTGGCATCCAAAGAGATTTAATTCAAGGCTCTATGCAGGCAGTTTTACTGCTTTGCACACACGGATACACTCATAATGGAACATACATATTTTTGTTCAACTTAAGTGCAATTTAAACTGTTAATCAAATGTGTGTGTGTGTGTGTGTGTGTGTGTGTGTGTGTGTGTGTGTGTGTGTGTGTGCGCGCGTGTGTATGTGTCAGAGGTGGGCTGCCCTCCAGGCCGTCTGTACCGGGAGTGTGAACGAAGTGATGGATGTCCCTTCAGCTGTGCTCAGATTAGTGGTTTTGAAGGTTGTTTTTCGGAAAGCTGTGAAGAAGGCTGCCACTGCCCCCTCAATACCTACCAGCATAATGGAACCTGTCTCCAGGTTAAACAACAATTCTAAATGTGGTAGTCTTGTTCTGATTACTGTATTATGAGCTTAATAACAACTAGTATGTGTTTGTGTGTTTGTTTATATGTAGCTAATATTGTTAATAGAGTTTTGTATAGGCTTTTATGCTAATTGAATAGTATTAGAACTATTTAAAAATTATAGAAGCAATTATTTTATCCATCCATCCATCCATTATCTTCTGCTTTATCCTCTACTAGGGTCGCGGCGGGGTTTCCCATGCTCACCCAGGGGAGAATGTTTCAGATGCTGGGCAGACACCCAGAACATGGTGCCAATCTATCGCTGGGCACACACTCACTAACACAGACACACACACACAAACACTCTATACAGGGTAATTTGGAGAATTCAATTGTCTTTGATCCATGTTTTTGGACTGTGGGAGTAAACCGGAGAACCCGGAGGAAACGCACGTGGACACAGGGAGAACATGGAAACTCCACCCAGATTGGGATTCGAACCGGGAATCTCTAGTGCTGAGAGGCTAATGTGCTACCCACTAAGCCACCGCTCTGCAATTATTTTATAACTATTTTTATTTTTAAAATTATTTTTATAAAATTATTAATAGTGTAACAAATATACACTTAAAATACATACTTAAATTAAAGCGAGTTCAAATTCAAATGGTTTGATGTGTCATTCCAATATACAGTAACAATATACATTTCATTGTGTACATTAGACAATGCAAGTAAACAATGTTCTCCAGAAATATGGTGCTACACATGGTACTACATATGCAATAGCCTGTGCAAAACAAAATACAATAAATACAAAACAACATACAGCATAACAAATATTTAGTAACAGGAGGGAACAGTGCAGTTGGCCCACTAGTGCAAAAATATGTCCAAAGTTATAAATGTAAACAGATATTTTTTAGCAACAATTGTCTATAAATGAGGGTGACACGGTGGCTTAATGGTTAGCACGTTCGCCTCTCAGCACTAGGGATTCCCGGTTCGAATCCCCATTTGGGTGGAGTTTCCATGTTCTCCCCGTGTCTGCGTGGGTTTCCTCCGGGTTCTCCGGTTTCCTCCCACAGTCTAATAACATGGATCAAGTCAATTGAGTTCTCCAAATTGCCCCATATAGAGTGTGTATGCGTGCGTGTCTGTGTGAGTGAGTGTGTGCCCAGCGATAGATTGGCGCCCTGTCCTGGGTATATCTGCCCAGCACCCGAAACGTTCTCCCCTGGATGGGCATGGGGAACCCCACCTCGACCCTAATATAGGATAAAGCAGAAGATAATGAATGAATGAATGAATGAATGTCTATAAATGTAAAAAATGTATACAATATATTAGCACAATTGTCTATAAATGTAAAGCACTGTAGTATTGAAAGTGCTGCTCTAAACTGGAGCCACATATTATTTAAGTCCCATTGTCCTCACCATCCTTAAAGGAGCATTCTAACAGCGAGACACTGAGACTGATTATTCAGATGAATCACAGGTGATTAATGATCACAATTAAGCAATTAATGCCTGCTAGAAATTAAATTTACTATTGATTTGAGATATAAATTGCTTTATATATTGCTATAGAATGTACATTTACATAGCTAGCTAATCAAAACTTATGAGACCATAGCACCTACTGTTGTTCATGTTACATTGAATTGGGGTAGTGACAAATCGCAAATAAACTGTCAACTAAAAACTGTAAATATCACCCAGCTATATGTAGAGGATTAAGCATAAATGTTGCATTTTAAAAGTGGTCATTAAAAAAATAACGTTTTTTTTTGTGCCCATAGGAATGTCCATGCCTGGTGGACATCGGACTTATGGATTCTCTCCAAAAGGTGTCTTTAACTCCAGAGTTAAGCCCAGACCTTCAAAACATTACACTGGGAACTGAGTTCAGGTCTGGAGAGGAACTAATGCACGAGTGTAGTTCATGGTAAGAAGAGCTTTCATTAGTTGAGTGGGTTTTCAGTGCAGTGATATTTGATGGTTGCTTTCTGTTTGTTCACAGCGTAGGCACAATACTTTCAAGAACAAGATATGACTTATTTACTGATTTATTTAGTGTAATTCCATTCATCCATGCAGCTATATAGCTTTTTTTGCAGCTTTACAGTTTGCATTAAAAGAATTATTGTGGTGTAATCTTAAAATAACTATAACTATTACTACTAATAAATATTTTTTTTTTATAACAACTGACAATGACATTTGATCAATTAATAAATGGCTTCCTATTGGTTTGGAAATGTATTTGGGCCATTTATAGTTTTTATGTGGCTCGACTTGTTTTCATTTGTTATGTCTAAAGAAAGATAGTGCAAAGTCATTCTTTTATTCTGAATAACCGATGGTCTAAAACCATACATTTTGGTTGTTTCTCAGCTTATGTGAGCATGGTATCTGGAACTGTTCTCTAGTTCCATGTCCTCGGGATGGAGGCATGAGTCCATGGAGTCCCTGGGGGCCTTGTTCAATTAGTTGTGGTGGTCTGGGACAAAAACTGCGCAGTCGGGGCTGCACTGAACCCCGTCCTGCTTATGGTGGTCGGGACTGTATGGGAGCACTCCAGGAAAAAGCCTACTGCCAGACGCCAGACTGTCCTGGTGAGTCGAATAATACTGATTTAAATAAGGTCTCTCTATTTTATATAATGTAATGTTTTTGTAATCTAATGCAAAAAGTTCAGTTTCATAGTATAATAATTTACACATTCACCTACAAACCAAATGATATTTCTTCAAATGTTGGGATAAGTTCTATAAATTCAATAAAATCTGAAATCTATGATATAGAAATATACTTTATTTTTGTTTAACAATCAAAATATATTCAGGAGTGGCACAGTGGTGTAGTGGTTAGCATGTCTGTCCCTCAGCATTAAGGATCCAGGCTTGAGTCCTGATCTGGGTGGAGTTTTTATCTTTTCCTCTTACATGCCAAAAACATGGATTCAAAGTGAATTGGCTGCTCTAAATTGCCCCTATACAATATATTTAAAAAAATTTAATTCAGTTGTTCATAAATCTTGAGTAAAATGTGGAATGATGCAGTTTTGATGTGAAAAGCTCCTGATGTTATGGAACAATATCATAATAGGGACAACACTTCTGTATCAGAGGACAAAACTAGCTGTTCTAAAATTAAAATGATGCTTTGTTTATTAACATACTATTTTTATTAAGATTTGTAACTGTTATGTTATGTCTAAAAACTTTTATTTGCATTTGTTTTACAAGTAGATGTGCCTACTGAGGAGCCGCCTATATCAGGTAATTTCATAGATGACACGTCTTAAAATGTTTAGTACTTGGAAATTTTTATTTCCCTCTCTGGTTAATGTATTTTGTCACTGCAGATGAGGATATAGGTTTTTCCCAGTGGACAGCATGGAGCCCATGTTCTAAAACCTGCATTGATACTAGCTCTCCTGCTCTAAAGTTTCGTCATAGAGAATGCAGTATTGAGCCCTGCAAAGGACCAAAACAACAACAGAAAGTTTGCAACCTCCCCCATTGTCCTGGTGAGAACATCCTTGCTACGTTTTTTAATTTTTTTCCAGCAATTATTGTACAGGAACTCCTTTAGAAATAATCCTTTATTCAGTTCACAGCCAATCACGTGAAAGCAAGCATGTTTATTGTATGCAGTAACATGCCACACCAAAATAGTTAATTTGCTAAACTGCTAAAAGTGTGGGATTTTAATGTGCAAAATTCTCGAATTCAGTGCTGGATCTGTGGTCAAGTTTCGTAAGTCGTAACGTAAATTCCCTGAGGATTTGATTTGAATATGAATGATTTATTACACTTTAATGTAACTACTTATTTTATGCAGTTATATGTAGATGCAGCGATAGATTGGCGCCCTGTCCTGGGTGTATCTACCCAGCGCCCGCAACGTTCTCCCCTGGATGGGCATGGGGAACCCCACCGTAACCCTAATATAGGATAAAGCGGAAGATAATGAATGAATTAATAAATATATGTAGATGTATGATATCAACTTATGACATTCTTGCAATTGTGTAGTAATTACATCATCTCATTTTGTACTTATGTTCATTTAAGTATTAATTTAATTGCATCTTACTGTTCTGGAGATGGTGGTGTGTGTGGGGGTGAGGATTGTGTCTATAGGAACTGTTCATGGACAGAGTGGAGTGCTTGGACTACATGCTCACGGTCATGTGGTGTTGGTCAGCAGCAACGTATACGCAGCTTTATTGCTCCTGGGATTAATGGTACTTGGTGTCCAGACATCATCGAGGGCAATTCCGAAAACCGTTTCTGTAACATCCGTGCCTGTCGAGGTCAGTTAGGTCTTTACACAACTTTTCTTTTATTTATTAATATTGAAAAGGAAAAATTCATTGGATAAAAACTATCATCATGGGTAAAGTTATCTTGGGGAACTAAATATTAAAGTCATCTTGGGGGAAATAAATACTCACTTTTAGTTTTTTTTGTCTAGGTAAATATGGCTTGTTAAGTAGGAGTAAGTTAAGGGCATATTTTAGACAAATAATAAAAAACCTTTTTTAACATTGTCACAGGTGCCTGGCAAAACAAAGACACAAACACATTATTGAATTTTTGCCTGGGGCATCTGTCCCTCATTTAAGATACTCATTGTCTCCGTTGGGTGATTGGTTTATTTTGTGCACATGACTGGGTGTTTTTTGTATTTAGTTTCCGTCTTCCATTTCCCGGTGCACGTCATTGTTTCGGTAATATCTCGTCAGTTCTGTGTGTGGGAATTTTTTAGAAGTTGCCACAAAACAACTACATGAAAAATAAATGGAGAAAGCATTTATGGGAGTCATATGGGCAGTTGGGTTCTAAAATTCAATAATGTGTTTGTGTCTTTGTTTTGCCATCAGTGGATGGAAACTGGTCTCGCTGGAGTCCATGGTCACTCTGCGATCAGCAATGTGGGGGTGGACGCTCCATCCGCACACGCTCCTGTTCAAGTCCACCACCTAAAAATGGGGGCAGCAAATGTATTGGCGAGAAGAACCAAGTCAAGCCCTGCAACACCAGACCATGTGGTATGGTTTATTGCCAGACATCCATATCCATCCATCCATTTTCTTCAGCTTTATCCTCTACGAGGGTTGCGGGGGTGGGTTCCCCATGCCCTCCCAGGGGAGAACGTCTTCTCGGGCGCTGGACAGATATACCCAGGACAGGGCGCCAATCTATCACTGGGCACACACTCACTCACACAGACAGCACACACACAAACACTCTATATGGGGCAATTTAGAGAATTCAATAGACCTTGATCCATGTTTTTGGACTGTGGGAGGAAACCGGAGAACACGGAGAAAACCCACGTGGACACGGGAAGAACGTGGAAACTCCACCCAGATTGGGATTCGAATCAGGAATCCCTAGTGCAAGGGGAACGTGCTAATCACTAAGCCACTGTGCCGCCCATATCTATATCCAAGAATAGTCATTATTTTTGTTTTGTACTTCCTATTTCAAACATAAAAATCAAGGGCTTTCATGTGCTTTCTTCAAAGAATGCTAAAATACCTGATTGCGCTTCACATTACTAATCATGCTCTAACACTTTTGTGATTATAAGTTAGTGGCTGTGGCATTAAAGTTCTGTAAAACTGCTTTGAGATATTGTTCTATTGTAAAAATGAGTTTATATATGTTTGTGATTGGAAGAGGCAATGAAATGCAACTCTTTGATTACCTCCCTGAAGTAATCAAATTGCTCTTCTTCAGCTTGCATCACCTGTGCATGGCTGTGATTTAAACTTTCGATATCAAGATGATAGAGTATAATGACTGTTGCAACACTTTAGGCCTAAATAAGCTTGCAGTTGTGTCTTAATCACAGGAAAAGCACTTAATCTGTGAAAGATGCAGAGTGTAAAGTCATTGTAGTGTTTTGAATAATAAATGTTTACTAGCCACTCAGCTCATCTGTTTCCTACATGCGGTGTAAACGTTAATTTATGCAATATTGTTGGCTTTTTTTTTTTTTTATCAGAATCAGAATTAGAATACCTTATATATATATATATATATATATATATATATATATATATATATATATATATATATATATATATATATATATATATATTCATTCATTCATTCATTATCTTCCGCTTATCCTCTATTAGGGTCGCGGTGGGGTTCCCCATGCCCATCCAGGGGAGAACGTCTCGGGCGCTGGGCAGATAGACCCAGGACAGGGCGCCAATCCATCGCTGGGCACACACTCACTCACACATACACACTCTAA
>JAFMOD010000391.1:481482-495882 GCA_019802435.1 Corydoras maculifer
TATATATATATATTCATTCATTCATTCATTATCTTCCGCTTATCCTCTATTAGGGTCGCGGTGGGGTTCCCCATGCCCATCCAGGGGAGAACGTCTCGGGCGCTGGGCAGATAGACCCAGGACAGGGCGCCAATCCATCGCTGGGCACACACTCACTCACACATACACACTCTAATTTGGGCAATTTTGAGAATTCAATTAACTTGATCCATGTTTTTGGACTGTGGGAGGAAACCGGAGAACCGGAGGAAACCCACGCAGACACGGGGAGAACATGGAAACTCCACCCAGATGGGGATTCGAACCGGGAATCCCTAGCGCGGAGAGGCGAATGTGCTAACCACTAAGCCACCATGCCGCCTATATATATATATATATATATATATATATATATATATATATATATATATATATATATATATATTTTTTTTTTTTTTTTAAATAAACTTTATTTAACTTACTGTGCCTTTTGAAATAGAAATCACACCAGGCTTGTCATTATCTGCACTATTTAAGATTGACGGCTTGATAAATATTGCTAAAATAAAGCTCCTTAAGACATTTCATGGGATTCCGAAGAGTAAGTATGTCAAATTTCATGGTTATCAAAGCAACGGTGTGGATTTGTATAGGGAACACCCACTCACATACACACAAACACACACAAAGATGTTTATATATACATAAAGTTTTGTACATTAAAAATTTGTACACTGAATATGATTTGTAAAACCCCAATAAGGGCGGCACGGTGGCTTAGTGGTTAGCACATTCGCCTCTCAGAGCTAGGGATTCCAGGTTCGAATCCCCATCTGGGTGGAGTTTCCATGTTCTCCCCGTGTCCGCGTGGGTTTCCTCCGGGTTCTCCGGTTTCCTCCCACAGTCCAAAAACATGGATCAAGTGAATTGTGTTCTCCAAATTTCCCCATATAGAGTGTGTGCCCAGCGATGGATTGGCGCCCTGTCCTAGGTGTATCTGCCCAGCGCCCGAAACGTTCTCCCCTGGATAGGCATGGGGAACCCCCCCCCCCCCTTCTTAATCTTAATAACACAATCCACTTTTTATCATCATCAACTGCAGCAGCAGCATTACCCGTATACATTTGCAAGTATGTATGCTAATATGTGATATTGTTTATTTTGCACATGCCAGATGAGCGCAGATGTCCACCAGGTCAGGAGTATGTACCCTGTGCAAATAACTGCCCACAGCGATGTTCAGACCTACAACAAGATATTCAGTGTCAGAACAACACAGAGTGCCAGCCAGGCTGCCGCTGTCCTTATGGTGATTATAATCTTTAATTTTAATCTAAATATCAACATATGTGAAATACAGATGTTATTTTGACTCTAAGGAGAGTGTTTATGGATGTATACAGGTGAGCTGCAGCAGGATGGGTTGTGTGTTAAGCTGTGGCAGTGTAACTGTATAGATGCACTGGGACAGAGCTGGGCTGCAGGCAGTCAGCATCAGGTTGACTGCAATAACTGCAGCTGTACAGATGGACTTCTGTCATGCACTCACCACACCTGCACAGGTGAAAGCACTTGCTCATGGAGCTCCTGGTCCAGCTGGGCTTCATGCAGTGTCACTTGTGGGTCAGGACAGAAAACCCGCTTCAGGTAACCTGCTTCAGTTCTTGCAATAATGTAACTAAATTTGTGTTTAATGTTTAAAAAAACTCAAATCGGTAGGATGTTTATGGAACGTCTCATTGGGGGGAAACATCACCTTAAACTTTGCATCACTTCAAATTAGAGTCTGATGTTAACAAAGTAGCTGCTGCAAGTAATTGCATATAAAACACATGGTTTGTTGTTTAATATTTTAAACTTAAAAAGGAAAAGTGGAAGTGTCATTCATGCGATAAAGAGACTCAAAGTGACATGTGTCATTACAGGTCACTGGTTCGTGAAACTCCAGATGCCGAATGTCAGTTTGAAGAAGTTCAACACAAACCATGTGACCCTGGGTCCTGTCCGCCATTGTGTCACTATGGTAATGAGTCACTGTTTGTCGGTGACACATGGTTGGAGGGAGAATGTAAACAGTGGTAAGTGTAATGAATTTTTTTGTTGCCTATATGAGGGGGTGCACATAAGTGGTGCACAGGTGTGCCTACATGGTAAAAAATTCATGATGCGCACTGAGAATTACATTTACATCACATTTGGTTATTTAGCAGACGCTTTTATCCAAAGCGACTTACAAGGTGAACATAGGGTTAATCACAACATTCCTGAAGCTATGAGGGTTAAGGGCTTTGTTCAAGGACCCACATTGGTAACTTCAGTGGACCTGGGATTTGAACCCACAACCATCAGATTGATAACCCAACACCCTAACCACTGAGAGCTGACTTTATAACTAGATTATTATTTTACTGTTTTTAACATTTTTTGTGATTTATTAGCATGTTCAAGAAACAAGCTTATCTAATCTCATTGGGGGGGGATGTTTTGCACTGGGCAAAGGCTCCTATCGCTGGGCACACACGCACTTACACAGAAACGCTCACTATATTAAGGCAATTTGGATAGGGGCAATTTGGAGCAACCAATTCACCTTGAATACAAGTTTTTGCACTGTGGAAGGAAACCAGAGAACTCAGGGAAAGCCCACGTGGACACAGCAAGAGCCAAGAACACCAGACTGAAACAAAGTAAAAAACTGATTAATAATTTTTTTTATGTCTTTCTTAGCACATGTATCCCTGAAGGAAAGTATTGTCAGGATATTGACTGCCGAGGTAGGCTGGATCTGTGCTTTCATATTTGTATTACTATTTTTATTAAGATCATCCTATGAAATTAAAATGTTTTGTGAGTCACACGTATCTGGTGCACATCAAATAATTAGATATGTATATAATTATCTGTTTAAATTTTTTTTTTCTCGATGTATTTAAAATTTCTGATAAACCTTGCTGTCTTGGCAGTGGATGGCGGCTGGACTCCGTGGTCGATATGGTCTGAATGTTCCGTAACATGTGGTAAAGGAAGTCAGATTCGCTCTCGGGCCTGTATTAACCCGTCACCCAGAAACAACGGCACATACTGTTCTGGACCACAAAAAGACATTCAGGACTGTCATACCGCTCTCTGCCTTGGTACATGTTTTTTTATTTGCTCATGTAGGTAGGCTATCTGTAGGTTGAGCAATAGAAGATCCACCGATCCATAATCTTCCTCTTAATAATTTATCAGTTTTGCGGGGGGGGGGTTCCCCATGCCCATCCAGGGGAGAACATTTCGGGCGCTGGGCAGATACACCCAGGACAGGGAGCCAATTCATCGCTGGGCTCACTCACACAAACACATACACACACTATATATGGGGCAATTTGGAGAATTCAATTTACCTTGCTCCATGATTTTTGGACTGTGGGAGGAAACCAGAGAACCCAGAGGAAACCCACACGGACACGGTGAGAACATGGAAACTCCACCCAGATTGGGATTCGAACCGGGAATCCCTAGCACTGAAAGGCGAACATGCTAACCACTAAGCCACCGTGCCGCCCACAATAGAAGATAGCATTATTTTTTTTAAACATATACTTATTTAGCTTGATTTACTTCGAAACTTTGTCATAAAGATATCCATTTCTTTTTCTTTGACATTGTTTGTATAAACCTTCACTGCTCACAAATCATCCCTGATATAATATGTCCTTATTGACCCTAAATTAATTTTTGGTCCTGTGTTCAGATGACCTTTGTCCATGGTCAAGCTGGTCATCTTGTTCACGGAGCTGTGGTGCAGGTGTGGTTTCTCGGCGCAGGCAGTGTGTGTGTGAGGAGGAGGGTGACCAAGCCTGTCCTATTTATACACAGACACAAAGGAACAGAGAGGAATCCCGTCTGTGCTATAAACGCCCCTGCCCAGGTGAGCTTGATGCATAGTTTCTAAAGAGAACAACTGAATGGATTTTACACACACTGACCATTTTATTCAATTTAGGGTTTTATGCTTATTGTTATAAGCATTGTTATTGTTACTTTAGTTTGTTATAGATTCTTGTACAATATACAGTAGGAGTTAGAAATTACAGACAGAACCCCAACAGGACATTAACATGAATGCTTTATTACTTTTATAAAATGGTAATAAACACACTATAGTAATAAAAAACAAGGATTGGAATTGGATTGGTTTATTGGAAGCATAAATTTTAATTATCTGATCTTCCGCAACATAATCTAGCTCGTTTTTTGTGAAAAAAAAAGTGAAAGCTGATAATTGAGTAACAGGTTTCTGGTTTCTGTAACAATCAAATACCATCATCTAGTGCCTAAATGACAAAACACAGTTTATTTTAAAAAAGTATTGTAAATGTATATATTTAAAAAATAATGTATTATAAATCACACATTGATATAAATGTGAAGTGATCAGAGGTGTGCATTATTATCAGTAATGTCACAGAGTTAGTTTTTATGGATAATTAACACAAACGATGCAGCTGCTGCCGTCTCCGATTTAATATATACAAGATCATGCAATACAATAAACAAGTTTAAAAAATGCACAACACGCTAAAATACTCCCACCGCTATGTCAGTATCACTGCAGTGCTGAGAATCATCTGCCACTCAGATTCTACATCCTCTGTTGTGGTCCTGATCTTTAATTATGAAACAACAGATTTTTCTTGCTTTTGCATATCTGCCAATCATTTCCTTGTGATCATTCATATCTTTACCTTAAATGTAAGGGGGTTCTGCAAGACAAGAAATGAGTCCCTGGGGTTTTAACTGTTAGTGGGTAAATGTAAGTTTACAATTTGTAACTTCAAACAAATGATAATGACTGAACTGAATCACTTTAGCTATTGTTGATTCAGCAAACCTGTTAATAATGAACAATGGAAAACATTGAGCCTTGTTCCTCATAAAGTTTCCTCCTTTTACTCTTTTTGAAACAAATACCGGGGAGTTTTTTTATTTGCCACTGTCTCTTCAACTTGCTCTTTGAGGGTTCAGACTTAGAACTGTAAAGCTGCTTTGAGATGATGTACTTGTAAAAAGTGCTGTATGAATAAATAAACTTGAGACTTTGAATAATACTAAGCAGCACTTCACTGTGGTGCAGTGGGCAGCACGATTGCACGATAGGGCCTGGGCCCAATTCTCAGGTGGACAGTCAGGATCTTGTGTGTGAAGTTTACTGTGTGATGTGTCTCTGTGGGATTACTCTAAAGGCTTCAGTTGCCTCCCACAAGTCCAAAATCATTTAAGTCAGGTGAATTGAAGGTGTGTGTGTGTGTGTGTGTGTGTGTGTGAGAGAGAGAGAGAGAGAGAGAGAGAGAGAGAGAGAGTGTAAACTTGCATACCTGCAACACTAAGTAAATGATTTAAAGGAAATAAAGGACTTTAAAGGTTACTTAGTTTAAATAAAGCAGGTCGTCTCTCAGTGCTGGGGATCCAGATTCGAATCCTGATTTAGTAGTTCCAGGTTCTCCCTGTGCCTTTGTTGATTCTTTTTTCCAGGTTCTCCGGTTTCCTCCCACAGTCCAAAACCATCTAACAAAACTATCTAAATTGTCCATATATTCTGTGTGTGTGTGTGTGTGTGTGTGTGTGTGTGTGTGAGAGAGAGATAGAGAGATGGTGTGTGTGTGTGTGTGTGTGTGTGTGTGTGTGCGTGTGCGTGTGTGTGTGCCCAGAAATGGATACACACACTCCCTCTCCTGTGTGTATCTGCCCAGCCCTCGAAACCTTGTGATTCTATTATGTAATTAAAGGGAAGATAATTACATATGCATATATAAATATAATATAAATAAAAGTTTAAATAGGTTAGTAATATTTTATTTTATGAGTACCTTTGATGTATTGTTAAAGATTTCTTTTCTTTGTCTTTTTTGTTATTTTGGTTTCTTGTGTTATGTTTTTAGACTGTACCATGTCTAAATGGAGTGAGTGGACGCAATGCTCTTGTGTGGCTCAGTTGCAGCAGCGCTATCGTGTGCCACTTTTTTCAGCCACTAGAGGGCAGAAATGCACAGAGATTGAGCATCAGAGCCGGGCTTGTGAGCCTCAAGACTGTAAAGGTGAATCAGGATCTGGAAATCTAATCTTACATCACTTTTTACTATGTCATAAAGTAAATTTGAAAATGTGAACTACTTTTATTCACTATTTCTTCTCCCTTGTTCCTGTCAGACTGTGTGGAGCCTTTCCAGCACTTCTGTGCCTCACCATGTCAGAAGCAGTGTGAACTGCAAGGCCAGCTGGACACATGTGAAAGTCAATCAGGTTGTAATGACGGATGCTATTGCCCCAAGGTCAGCTTCACTTTCTACACAACATTAAGCATGTTAAAAGCAATATTTATTATAATTTACACATTTCCAATTTATTTTAAAACTCTACATGGTATAAGCATGTGTGGGCTTGGTGTATACAGTTACACACATGCTATATGAAAATAAGTATCGAGATAAACATCTTAATACTCATATGAAATGTTTCATGGGCGGCACGGTTGCTTAATGGTAGCATGTATGCCTTTTGGTGCTGGAGATCCAAGTTAGAATCCCAAACTGTGGGTTTCTTCCTGTGTGTACGGGATGTTTCCTCTGGGTTCTCCAGTTTCCTCCCACAGTCCAAAAAATTGGATTCAAGGTAAAATGGCTTTTCAAATTTGCCCCATATAAATTGTTCCATAAAGAGTGTGTCTGTCTGTTTGTGTGAGTGCCCAGCGATGGATTGGTGCCCTGTCATGGGTGTCTGTCCAGTGCCCGGAACGTATTCCCCTAAATGGAAATAAGATAATTAAATTAAAGGAGAAGCCAGGATTTCTCAAACATTATCCTACAGTTTAAAAATCATCTAGGTAAAGATGCAAAAATTATAGACCTTTCAAATCTTGTTAAAAACAGTTTCAAAAGAGGAGGGAACAAAATGATTGAATATAAAAGTATTACAGGTCACACAGTATAGTGTGTAGGTGTCCCGCACTTTTTTCCATAAATTGTACATAAACTGCAAAGGTAAAGCCCATGTTGCTTCTTAATTTTTAAATTATCATATAAAATTTAGTGTGGCCTAAAAGTAAATAAATAATTTACTGGGTACTTTCAGGGTCTTTTGCAGCAGAATGGTACATGTGTGCCACCAGATCGTTGTGGATGTATTCACCTTCTACAGGAAGGCTCTGCTTTGCCTATCCCTGTTACCGTTCCTCAGGGGGCGGTGATTGCTGTCGGCTGTAGAAACTGGTAAAACCATCCATATTTATCCCTGAGCTTTCCTGTCTTGTAGCTAACACGACACCAGTGTGTAAATGTTGATCTTACTTTTAATCTGTCAACCATTTTTCTATTCTTTCAGTTTATGCACTAATGGGTCCCTACTGTGTAATGCTCAAGATTGTGAAGGTAACAACAATTCAGCTGGTCAGTAAAGCTAACATTACCAACTTTCATTACTAATTATGTTATGCTGCTCTCTTGCATGCAGTATCAATCAGTGAATGGTCAGAATGGACCCCCTGCTCCCCATGTATTCCTGCCTCCTCTCTCCTCCACTTGGACATTCTCAGGGTTGATGACAGAGCTGGTAGTAGTGGTAGCGAAGTGTCCACAGGGCATACAGATCTGGTGTCAGTACAGAGGCGCTACAGAACATGCTTGGATCTGAATTCTGGTTTACCTGTTGGTAAGAGACAGGGCGAGTGCTCACAACCAATGGAGGAGGAGAGGATCTGTCCACGGCCTGACCTCTGCAAAGGTACCTGTCATAAGTAAATATATGTGGGGGAAATTGTAGAATTATTATGATTAGACAAAATGTGCAAATGTTTAATTAGTAAAACTACTACTTTTCCATGGGAAGTGACTACATGGTTTATCAGGACACAATTATTTTTGTTAAATATAATATAATATAATATGAATATAAATATAATGTTAAATATAATTATATAAATATTATGTGACTGGTGAAAATGTAAAAAAGAATCTAAGTTTTATTTCTGTGTTTATGTTGTATAATTTATTTGCATTACTCTGTAATCATCATTGTACACATCTTAAAGCCCTTAAAGTGAAAAACAAGGTTTAAAACATATGTTATCATTAATACTAAAACCTTGTTGTTATTGGATGACTCATAGTTGAGAAATCTTATAGCACTGACAAATAGCAAATAATACAGAAGTTATGTATTATTATATTTTGAAGTTTAACTGATATCAACGACATCACTCCAGCTTTAATCAGCTTCATTTTACTGCTATAATTTTTTATAGCCTTTGAAAAAATGTGGCCTGAAGAAAATAGAAATTTGTCCTCATTGCCAATTATTGATCAAAATTTACAAAAAGCCTCTTAAGAGAAATGTTTTGGAAAATAGCCCCAAATAGCAAATATTATGCTTTTATTGATCATAACACTAAATCGTTAATTTGAAAATTGTCAACAAGTAAGTAATTCTTACTTTTCTTACAATTTTCTTGATATATAGTGAACTGGAGGAAAGATAAAACTTTGGGAGGGAACTCTGAAATAAGGAAATTCACTTACTTAGTCTTTTTGGACACAAAGACAAAATTATAAAAAGCTTGAAAAGTTTGATTTAGAATTATAACACTTCAAAAGTCTAATCCAAATATCTTTTGGTTTCTTCCTATAAGACCTAAACAATCCATCTATGTATTACCTTCTGCTTAATCATCTTCTAGTATCACGGGGGGTTTCCCATGACCATCCTTGGGAGAACGTTTTGGGTGCTCTACAGATACACTCTGTACAGGGCACCAATCTATTGCTGGACACACTCACTCACACAGCGAATTTAGTTTGAATTTAAGTTATTAGATTGTGGCAGGAAACCATGAAACCACATGCGGGCATGGGTAGAATTCAACCTGAATTCCCACTACTGAGAGGCGGATGTGCTAACCAATAAGCCAATGTATCACCATAAGACTTAAACATTATAGAAAATCAAATATAATTGCCATACCAGCATAGTGTTTTATCTATTAGTTTTGTTCTTGATTATTTTTAAAAGATTGTTATGACCATTAAATAGATGGTTGGTTCATTTCTTCTGCATTTTTTCTTAACTATGAATAAGATTTTGTTAAAACCATCAAAATGAGGCTGATCTATTATTTACAGACCCATGCCAATGGAGTGTGTGGGGTCCATGGAGTGTTTGTCAGGAGCCATGTAGTGGTGGGTTCCGCCAGCGGGAGCGTCAAGCTTTGGCAACATTTCTGGAACCCCAGTGCACAAGACAGCAGAGTCAGTCCCAAGGCTGCAACACTGGTCTCTGTCCAAGTATGTAAACATAAATACCTCTGCATTTATATTCCACATCTACATTGCTTAAATGATCTTTTTTTTCACTCTGCAGGTGAACGCTGTGAGGACCGGGGTCGGGTTTATGATGCTTCTTGTGCTAATCAGTGTCCTCGGAGCTGTACAGACCTGTGGGAACATGTGCAGTGTCTACAAGGAGTCTGTCATTCTGGTAGAACACCCTTCTCACAGCTTTTACTACATCAGCATTGTTATAACAATTAAAAATTAATGAAGCGATTAAAAACTGATTAGGCGGCACAGTGGCTTAGTGGTTAGCACGTTCGCCTCTCAGCGCTAGGGATTCCCGGTTCGAATACCCATCTGGGTGGAGTTTCCATGTTCTCCCCGTGTCTGTGTGGGTTTCCTCCGGGTTCTCCGGTTTCCTCCCACATTCCAAAAACATGGATCAAGTCAATTGAATTCTCCCAGCGATGGATTGGAGCCCTGTCCATCTGCACAGCGCCCGAGACGTTCTCCCCTGGATGGGCATGGGGAACCCCCCCGCGACCCTAATAGAGGATAAAGCGGGAGATAATGAATGAATGAAAAAAACTGATTAACCCTTAACCCTTATTCATCCATCCATCCATTATCTTTCACTTTATCCCCTACTAGCATCGTGAGGGGTTCCACATGCCCATGCAGGGGAGAACGTTTCGGGTGCTGGGCAGATACATCCAGGACAGGGCGCCAATCTATCACTGGGCACACACTCAGTCACACAGACACACTCAATATGGGGTAATTTGGAAAATTCAATTGACCTTGATCCATGTTTTTGGACTGTGGGAGGAAACCGCAAAGACACGGGAAGAACTCAGATTGGGATTCGAACCGGGAATCCCTAGTGCTGAGAGGTGAACGTGATAACCACAAAGCCACCGTGCCACCTAACCCTTATTCAGTCTAGGTTTTTAGTATTTTTGTAGGTATGCAGTTCCTTTCACAATGCTCATTAATTATGCCCACTTTAGCCTAGATCCACTAAAGTTACAATGTTGGCCCTTGAGCAAGGCCCTTAATCCTCATTGCTCCAGGGATGCTGTATCAACCCTGTGTTGTAACCCCAACCATCAGGTTGGGATACTTGTATGTCAAATTGGATAAACGCGTCTGCTAAATGATACTGTTGTAGACAGTAGAGACTTGGTTATTCTCAATACAGTACTGACACTGATCTGCCAGTCATATAACCTGTACTTTACTAGACACATCATTAAACCCTGTGTTGGTGTGAAAAACAACTAAATACTACTTCCTTTCCAGTCCAAGTATTGTGTTTATATTTTAGGGCTTTCTTTTGTTACAACAGACGTAATTCAAATTATCAGTTATATATGACTTCTTATGGCCCCATATTTGCATAACAGAGCAAGTGTATAATTTGCATAACAGAGCAGATATAATCTGCCTTTTACAATTAATGGTAAGTGTACAGTGTATTTTAACTTTATATTAAAACTAATTGCGACGCTCAACACAAAATAACACACCATCATTATATCCATCCATCCATCCATTATCTTGTTCTTATTCCTATACTGGGGGGGGGGTCCCTATTCCCACACTATATATAGGGGCAAATTTAAAGCAGATAATTTACCTTGTATCCCTGAACCACTAAGCCACCGTGCCACCCCATCACTATATTAGTAATACTAAAGTGCTAATGATGGACTTGTGGAAATCTTGACCATTAGAGAAACATTTGTAATTGTTAAACTTCTAAGTGCATATGTATAGTAAGTGATACTCAAATAGACAATAAAGAAACAGGAAATTGTACGTGTGTGTGTGTGTGTGTGTGTGTTCATCAGGTTGTCGTTGTCCTGATGGCTGGTTGCTGCAGGACAGAGAATGTGTTAGGGTGCTAGCTTGTCGCTGTGGGTTTCCTACAGAAAATGGCACACTTGAGCTCATGCCTGGACAAAATGTTACAGTCAACTGCAACACCTGGTGAGAACAAACACACTCATGCACAGATATAAACCTCACACCTGAATGATTTTGTTTGGACTATGCTAGCTATGTGGTAATTGAAGTTTTAAAATAAACTTGAATGCTGTGGCACTGTAAACATTGTTGTAAATTCTAGAAACATTTTTTTAAAATCTTTTTAATCCATTTATTTACCACGCTGCACATTATGTAATCTGGATTTGTGATTATTGTACATTCTGCACTTGTGCTACAGGTCTGTTTTGGCTGGGTTAGGCTAGAAAATTAGAGGAGAAGTAATTAGAAATATTTAATAATGTAGCATCATTTTCCTAACAATGCTGATAATGTCATGACTGAATTTATTATTTATTTATTATATATTATATATTATTTATTATTTATTACTAAGTTTGTATTGCTATTTGGCCATTCCAGGAGAATGATTTCGGTGTGGTTATCAGTCATATACCGGACATTTATGTTCCAAACCAAACACTGAGTGATAACCTTATTTCTTCACAAAAGAAAACAGGCCCTGCATGGCCTCTGTTTTAACAATATGTGCTGTATAGATGCATATATCATCAAAAATGTCACACAGTCTGTGCATTTTGTTCTGATGATCTCAGATGAGTATTAATTGATAATATTATTATGTTCATTCATTATTTACATTTAGGGACATCACTTAGAGGCTGTTTTAATTTAAAAAAAATTACTGTTTGAACCATTCTAAAACTTTGTAAATCAGATGATTGAACACATGGGGCCCTATCTTACATCGCCTTCCGCCTGTGTCATTTAAGTAGTAACAGTCTTTCGGAAATATCTATGCCAATCAATGTAGTGGTGTAAATATGAGATATGTTTAGGTAATTTTTTGGCATATTGCTATCTTTACAATGCAAAACATAGGTGCACCACTGACGATGTCAACAGTCAGACGTTTATTGCTATCTTGGCAGTGAGTTTTCAACTTATGCACGTACACTCCTCACTTGTTACATGCACATGGACACGCAGCAGTTTAAAAATAAAACCCATAGCATGTGCCAATTTAACAATAGCATTAACAATAAACAGAATGAAAAATACATTAACACATGTCTGTGCCATTACGCACTGTGTTGTTGAAATAGCCATCTGCCAAAGTCAAAGCTTTTAAAGGAAACGGCAACTGATATTCTGATTGGTTTATTGCATATTATACCTATAAATATTTAGGAAAATAAGTACATGTACTTTTTGCATCCTCACAACATCAAAGACACACTGACATGGCCTAAATCAAGCCGTGCTATTTATGATGCGATTGCTAGGGGTCATTCTACCTGTTGATGCCCGATGGTCAAACTGTGTTACAAGCTTGTTGAAAAAATAAATGGTCGCTTACCTCTTTGCTGACTTTTAAATAAATTATTTCCCCCTGCAGCATATGTGTTAATGGCTCTCTGTCGTGTACGGAGCTACCCTGCCCTGTATATGGCCCATGGGGATCCTGGGGTGAGTGTTCGGTGTCTTGTGGAAAAGGACAAAGAACACGAACACGTCACTGTACACAAACATCTTTCGGCCCGCAATGTGCAGAAACAGTTGAAACCCAGAACTGCATTCTGCCTAAGTGCCCAGGTGTGTCACTATCTTGCTACGTTTCTCTTAGGTTTAAAGGCTTTTTATTGGACCACTGGCTTTGCTATGTTGATGAAGATTGTTGAGTACATTTAGAGCCTTTTTAGGTCTACTATTTTTTAAAAATGGACACTCGATCATTACACAATCTATACATTGGTGTTCTATACTGTTGATACTGTCAAACTTCTCAAGGAGGGTGAGTCCCTCACTGAGCCTTGATCCTAAGGTTTCGTAATTAAGAAGCAACATCAACAACATCAGGCAATTTTGCCTTGCCACTGTTTCTTCAGCTTGCTCTTTAGGGGTTCAGGCTTAGAACCCTGTAGAGCTGCTTTGAGACAATGTGCTATTATGTGTTTTAATACCCTGTCCGTTATTTCCCAAATTTTGGAGTTTAAAAAGATCCAGTATTTTAGTTGAAACCCAGGAACAAAAACAACTATACAATTTAATTATATGGAGAAGATATTTAAATATATTTTATTGACACAATATCCATTGATTGAGTTATTATGCACAGTTTGTGTCTGTAGGACTTTTATCCACATTTTAGACACTTTTATAACATGGCAAAGATGCATTAATTCTTTTTTGTAGCACATTCTGTGCAGTACAGCTTTATTTTATAATTCATTTACTTTTTATGAGCCATGCTGTGCTCTGATGCTGTGCTGTCGTGTGTTGTTAGTGGGTTGTGTGGTTAGTGAGTGGTCGTCTTGGAGTGAGTGCAGTGTCTCCTGTGGTGGAGGGCTGTCAGTGCGCAGGAAGAGTGTTCTACAGGAGCCTGAGCCAGGAGGATTGGCCTGCCCTTATCCTATTGAACAGCACATTACCTGCAACACCAACAGTTGCCTGCCTGGTGAGAAATATCTGTTTATTAACTTAATGCCTCTCCTGTAAACATTATCATTACTCTCCTGTCCTGTGCTTAGATTTTTAAATCTACACTATTTGGCAAAACTAATGTGTTGAATTACCTGAGCATCAGATGACCAGTCATAATAAGGTCAAGAAAGAATGAAACCATTAATAAAAGTGGAACAGTGTCATTTTTTAGAGTTACAGACAGAAAAGTTTCACACCTGAATACTGGTTTCTATTAGGTGAAGCTTAAATCTTATTTAATGCAGCTAGTGCTCTAAAGTGTAATTAGATTTTTTTCTTAGTAAACAGAAAGGTAGCATATATTAGAACATGCATGGACTAACACAGGCTTTTAAAACACTGCAGGATTTAATTAATGCAAAAATGCAGTTTAAATAAAGTAAGTAAATACAGTGGGTTGCAAAAGTATTCATACCCCTTGAACTTTGCCATATTTTGTCACATTACAACCACAAACATAAATATATTTCACTGGAATTTAATGTGAAAGACCAACACAAAGTGGTATACAATTGTGAAGTGGAATGAAAGTTATACATGAATCAACAATTTTTTTACAAATAAAAAACTGAAAAGTGCGATGTGCAAAATTATTCAGCCCCCCTGAGTCAATACTTTGTGG
>JAFMOD010000391.1:495978-583699 GCA_019802435.1 Corydoras maculifer
AAGGGGGCTGAATAATTTTGCACATCGCACTTTTCAGTTTTTTATTTGTAAAAAAATTGTTGATTCATGTATAACTTTCATTCCACTTCACAATTGTATACCACTTTGTGTTGGTCTTTCACATTAAATTCCAGTGAAATATATTTATGTTTGTGGTTGTAATGTGACAAAATATGGCAAAGTTCAAGGGGTATGAATACTTTTGCAACCCACTGTAAAGCCAATACTTGTTAAATACTACTACCGCAATGATTTATTTCATGCCTTGACTAAAGCTTGACTAAAACACCCTTGAGATGGTCAAAAATAACAATGTGTTATTTGAATTCTATACTTTTAAAATGTTATTGGGTTAAATTATTAATACATCAAAATTTAAAATGTTTTTAAATCTGCTGTAAAAAGGCTGCAATACATTCATTCATTATCTTCCACTTAATCCTCTATTAGGGTTACAGGAGGGTTCCCCATGCCCATCCACGGGAGAATGTTTTAGGTGTTGGGTAGATACACGGGGCGCCAGTCTTTCGCTGGGGACATTCACTCACACAGACACATACATTATATGGGGCACTTTAGAGCATTCAATTTACCTTGAATCCATGTTTTTGGACTGTGGGAGGAAACCGTGTGTCTACGTAAGTAAGTGTGTGCCCAATGATGGATTGACGCTCTGTCCTGTGCATATCTGCAAAGTACCCCACCATGCCATGACCCTAGTAGAGGATCAAGTGAAGGAGAATGAGATGAGTTTTTGGTAAGTTTTTATCTACTGTCTATTTTTCTTTGAAAAAATTAAGACAAAATCATCAAACAACCAAAAAAAAAAAAAAAATTTTAGCTCTCAGCCAAATTGTTCTTTTACACATTATTGTTTTTTTTAGAATAGTCCAATATGTGTTTTACTAGAAGTGCCAATCACTACCTGTTTGTGTTTACTGGTTTAGTTAAAAAGTAAAAAAATCTGTTATTATTAATAGTTTAAGTTGAAATGACACACTTTAAAAACTGCAAAAGCTCACACCCACACTGAGAATCACATCTTAATACAACTTTACAATTTTAATGCTTATTTTTTTCCCTCAAATGCCAAAATGCAGGCAATATAAACAGCATTTCTCATTTCTCTTATGGTGTGCACCCTAAATTTTTTATGGCAGTGGAAGTTCTGGAGAATATTGCTTTCTTACTGATGAAAAGCTTTTGCCTTAGAGGTGAATTATAAAGTGTGTGTTTAAATACCACAGCACTGCTATATCTGTTGCAAACTTTTGTCAAGACTAGTTAATAACTGTCATCTTATTTTATCATTACTAAATCAATCTTTAATTTGTAAAAATAGAGTTCATAGAAGTCTGTTAAAAATACTTTTTTTAAAGCAAGCTGCATTTTGAATTATATATTGTCATAAACACTGCCCATGATGCAGAGCTTTGCCCTTCATACTGGATTGAAGCTATGTTGTGTTAAGATGAATTATAACAAAGTTCCTAAGTGAGCAAATGCAAAGAATGATTTTTCCTTTACTGGATAACCTCTGGTGAACCTAAAAGGAACACATGATTTCTTATGTCTATGGTTAGTTCTTTTTTAAGCTCGATGTAGAAGTCAGTGTCATTATGGATGGTACACCTGATCCATATCTGATTTGGAGAATCTACAAAATATATGCAGATTTTAATTGTTATATTGACTGTTATGCAGAGGGTTATCCAACATACTACTTATTTATATAGTGTTTAATAATTTGGCCACACGTGAAAATAAATACAATAAGAAAAAAGAGAGAGAAAAAAAGAGTTAATTGCTGCAAATAATTACTGAATAATGCAAGTTCTAAAATATGTTATTTTGTTCTTTTTTAAATTATGCATTAATTAAGAGTATCCAGGACAAAAATGAAGATGTCTTTGCATACAGTTGGTCGCCTAGCCAACAGAACTACACAAATTCACCAAAAGATCAAACCGCAAAATAAATAAAACCTAATGCTAATTACAGATTAAATAACATCTCCAGTGCAGCATGATGGCTTAGCACTTAGCACGTTCGCCTCTCAGCACTGGGGATCCAGGTTCTAATCCCAATCTGGCTGGAGTTCAATGTTCTCCCTGTGGCTGTGAGGGTTTTCTCCGGTTTCCTCCCACAGTACAAAAATAATGGATTCAAGGTAAATTGAATGCTCAAAATTTTTGTTGAAAAACCAAAACGTTCTCCCCTGGATGAAACCCTGCCATGACTCAACCCTACATATTGCCCCACAATAACCTAGAATAACATCTCCGGTTTCTGACATCTTGCTTTGTTGGTCTAAATGGTCACATTATTTTGTTATTTATATTAATCTTAGCCTGCATTTACATGTTTTTTGACCACTTCAATTTCTTCTTCTTTCTTTATGTTTCAGTTTAAACAGGTGGTTAACAGTAATTAAATTGATTTACCTGTTGATTTATTAATTATCTTTTTATTAAAATATGCACAATGTATAATAATCTCTCTATTTTTTAAAAAAGCTATAATTGTTTAAGAATTGCTGCTTATGTGAGAGATATGGCAGTGATTAACAATAATAATTACACCAAAAATCTATAATTTAACCAATACTGTATTTTCTTCTGTATACTGTATGTAAAAGGATAAATGTATGCAGTTCTGAGAGGTTTCTATTAATGCTATTTTTATGTCCTTGTTTTCTGTACTATTTTTCAGAGTGTCCTACCGGTCAGGTGTTTAGCATGTGTGCTGGTACTTGCCCGTTCTCCTGTCAGGATTTGTGGCCTGAGAGTCAGTGTATATCAAAACCATGCAAACCAGGCTGTACCTGTCCCCCATCCATGGTTGGTAAATTTACATTTGTGAAATTATAAGTGATTTGTGCAAGACCAAATTATACAGTTTATATATGTCATATTAAAATATGTGCAATAATACACTGTACTTTTATACTTTTTTATTGTTGTATTTTAAGCTACTTTAGTATAAAATACTTTATTAAGTATTTTAATATTTCTGCATATTGCATTTTCTTTTGCTTTAAAAATGCTGATTCTTGATACTTTTTTTTTTTATATATATATATATATATATATTATTATAACTCGGCAAATATTGCAACTGTAACATTTGCAATTTCCCCCCGGGCTCAATAAAGTATTCTGATTCTAATTCCAACAAATACAGGTCATTGATCAATTTAAACATCCTGATTAGCTTTTCCTTAAGCATTGCCATTGTTTAGTGTTTTTAATGTTATGTTTGACAGACATATGCTTAACTATATGTATTATATTTTTTAATTTATTCCAGACATTTATTTTTAAATTTGTGTATATTTAACAAACATCATTGAGCTTGTCATTGAAATCACTAAAAAAACTTTTCTTTAAGCTTTTTCTGTTAAATATTTTTTAAAGTGAAGTAAGAAATTACACCTGTTCCTCATTGATCACAGGTTATGCTTAATGGAACCTGCATGCCACCCTCTGAGTGTCCTTGCTCGCCTCTGTCCCTGCAACTGAGGTTGGACAATGTCACACTGGATTTCCTTGAAGAGCAGTTTCCTCCTGGGACTGTTGTACCTCACCTGTGCAATACATGGTAATAACTCACATGCAGTCTTTTCCATGTAATGGAGATGTATGGAATCATAATAGCATGCTCATTATCCATTGTGACATATAAGTGCACAAAGGAGATATTAAAGGAGAGCATGACCAATATGTAGAATCAATGTTAAGTTAATTTGCTTGCTGTTCTGGGACAACAGACAAAGCTGGGTTTGAGGTTGTATAACATACTATTTGTCATTATAAATATTTATTATTGTTATTGTGTATACATGTGGGCTTATTTGCTCACGAACCTGCAAAATTAGAAGTCATCTCTTTTAGTGGGATAAATTTTTACTAAGAACACTATTTAGTCTTATTGTTGTATTTAGAACTAAATAGTATAAATAGTATAATTATAGAATAAATAGTAATCACACCACTAGGTTTCATGCTGGTAGGTACAGTTATTTTTATTGGAAAATCCATTATTCTCAATCTTATTCTTTTATTAGGGTCCAATCATGGTGCACAGAGAATAAGCAGCTATATGTGCACTGGTGCAAATCGACAGATTTTGGTAGCATCAATTAGCATTCTTATGGTAGACAGCAATACAGCAGCATCTGATTGCAGCTTATAAACCACTTTACAGCCTTTTTGTTGTGTTTTATTACCATACTAATCTATATTTTTGATCATATCATGTTACTTATTAAACAATAAAAATTGACTTCTAATCAATGATAATGTAAGAATATACTAAAATTGGTATAAGGATGCTTGCATCGTTACATCATTTAATTTAGTCATTTAACAGAGACTTTTATCTGAAGCCACTTACAAGTATCCCCACTTAATGGTTGGGCTCAGAGCACTGGCTGCCGCACTCCTATAGCAATAAGGGCTGAGGGCCATGTTCAAGGGGCCACATTGGTAATGTTGGTGGACTCTGGATTTAAACCCAGTACCTACAGGTTAATAGCCTAACACTCTAACCACTGAGCTACCACACATGTAATGTAATTTTATAATAATTAATTTTAAACAAAGTTTTCTGAAAAAAAACATGCTATTTTGTATACTCAGATTTATTCAATATCAAACATATACGTGATGCATACAGGCAAATTTTAAAGTGTAATTTTCACCTGTTTTTTTTTTTCTTTCTCAAATAAGTGTGTGTGACAATGGATTGTTCAACTGCACAGAGGAGCCATGTGACGGTAAGCGGCCTTATTCTACATTTTACGTTTTACATTTTTTCAGCTGAATAGAAACAATAATAAAGTGTTTTATGTAAGCCATTATTCTTTAAATGTGCAATTAGTCATAAATACTTGATTTCACTTTGTATTATTATAAGTAATGTTATATTTTTACAAGTATGTATAATCGTATCTTTTATTTTTTATGCCTTAATTTTGTATATATTATGCTGCAATGATGTTTAAAAGAGAACACTGTAACATCTGCTATTTTATATAGTTTCATAATATTGTTACAGTCCTGGGGGAACATTTACATTTAGTTGTTTGTCAAATGCTTTATTATTATTTATTCAATATTTTTTAGGGGTTTATTAAAAATCCTGAATGTTTCAGTAATACAGACAGCATTAGGAAAATCAATTCACCTTTAGCAATGGTGAAACATAAGATGTGGGAACTAGTACCACATTCAGGGGTGTATATTTGGACTATAGTATGTAAATAAGAGGAAGCAGATCCAGAGATTGTTCTGTAGGGTATAGTCATTGTTATATGGGCTGCAGAGGTCTAAATCAGCTTTACATGGGAAACCTGGAAGCAATACATTACTTTGTCTAAAACAATTAGGTAAAATAAGGGATTTACCAACAACATGTCATTAGACCAATATGGAGCAGGCACACAGACACATTCGCACATACACTTGTAACAAGGGGCAATATAGCATCTCCTGTTGTACATATATCATCTCATCCCATTATCTTCTGCTTGGGGGTTCCCCATTCCCATCCAGGGGAGATGTTTCAGACCCAGGACAGGGTGTCAATCTATCACTGGGCACACAGACACATATACACATAAACTGTACAGGGCCTGGGCAGGACATGGTGCCAATCCATTACTGGGCACACACACTCTCACTCACAAACACAAACACAGACATACACACACTCTCTCTCTCTCTCTCTCTCTCTCTCTCTCTCTCTATATATATATATATATATATATATATATAGAGAGAGAGAGAGAGAGAGAGAGAGAGGCACTATATAGGGGCACTATAAAGGCACACACACTATTTAGAGTAGCCAATGAATCCATGTTTTTGGACTGTTTCAAAAAACTAGAGAACCGAAAGAAACCCATACAGGGAGAACACAGAAACTTCACCTAGATTGTGATTCGAACCTGGATCCCTAGCACTGAGAGCTAACCACTAAGCCACTAAACTGCAATTTAATAATATTACTATAAACTATGAATGCGGCACGGTGGCTTAGTGGTTAGCACGTTCGCCTCTCAGCGCTAGGGATTCCCGGTTCGAATCCCCATCTGGGTGGAGTTTCCATGTTCTCCCCGTGTCTGCGTGGGTTTCCCCCGGGTTCTCCGGTTTCCCACAGTCCAAAAACATGGATCAAGTTAATTGAATTCTCAAAATTGTCCCATATAGAGTGTGTCTGTGTAAGTGAGTGTGTGCCCAGCGATGGATTGGCGCCCTGTCCTGGGTCTATCTGCCAAGCGCCCGAGACGTTCTCCCCTGGATGGGCATGGGAACCTCACCGTCACCCTAATAGAGGATAAAAGCGGGAGATAATGAATGAATAATGAATGAATAAACTATGAATAGCAATGGGCGGCACAGTGGCTTAGTGGTTAGCACATTCGCCTCTCAGCGCTAGGCATTCCCGGTTCGAATCCCCATCTGGGTGGAGTTTCCATGTTCTCCCCGTGTCTGCGTGGGTTTCCTCCGGGTTCTCCGGTTTCCTCTAACAGTCCAAAAACATGGATCAAGTCAAATGAATTCTCAAAATTGCCCCATATAGAGTGTGTTTGTGTGAGTGAGTGTGTGCCCAGCGATGGATTGGCACCCTGTCCTGGGTCTATCTGCCCAGTGCCCGAGACGTTCTCCCCTTGATGGGCATGGGGAACCCCACTGCGACCTTAATAGAGGATAAAGCTGGAGATAATGAATGAATGAATAGCTATAAATAAGTAATGCTATATATGTGTGTGTGTGTGTGTGATAGTGGACTGTGAATGGAGCAGCTGGTCTGACTGGAGTTCCTGTTCAGTAACCTGTGGCTCTGGAGAACAAACCTCTGTTCGCTTTGTAGTCCAGCCAAGGCAGTTTGGGGGGCATGAATGTGAAGGCCCCAGACACAGGGGCAGAATTTGTAGAAGACCCGACTGTGGTAAGATACTTAACCCCACATTAAGAATTCTGGTGAGCAAGTGCATTAAATATTAAGAGATTTTAAATTGTTATGAATGATAGTGATAATGATAATGAGGGTTATAATGACAAGGGCCTGTTTTGCGGCTGCAAACAAATTTATTGAATTATGGTCGTATAATTATATCCTTTAAATTATTCATTAGTATCGCTTCATTACCTGCTGTATCCTGGCTGGTACTAATGTAAGTCTGGAGATTACACCTAAAAACAAAGCTTTCAGGTTTGCATTTCAAAAACATTCAAAGTAACATTATTAATGTTATACAAAGTTTAATTTATACAAATCTTTATTTTACCATGATTTCACTGTATTTGTAGTTATTAATTGCCATTGCACATTAGTGGTCATTTTTATAAAAATAATATAATATTAAATATTTATTAATAATAATAATAATAATAATAATAATAATAATAATAATAAGTGTATATATTGTATTTTTTCACACATTAATATTGCAATATTTAACTAAGCCCTTAAGTTTCAATATGTGATCGTGTTGCATCAAAAAACAAAAAGTTACATCAGAAAATGTAAGTATTGTTTTAATGAATTAAATTAAATTAAATGAATTAGCACAGATTCTTTTTGAATTGATTTGTTAAATTTTTTTTCTGGAGAGTTTCTTTTTGAGTCCAGACAGTAGGGCAGAAATGAACTCCTTTTGTTCTCTTGTTTCTGACAGTGTGATATTACTTGAACTACATGCCTACAACATGCCTTCTAGGCATCAGTATTAAATGATTTTAGAAAAATGCCACCTCCCTGTGGGAATAATTTTACTCGGTGATAATAAAGAAATTCTATATCCATGCAGCCTCCATATTTTCCAGATGCAGGTGTCTAAAATCCCACATTAGCAATAAAATTTCCTCAATGCCGTGTGGGTGGAGGTAATACTTTTTAGGGTTATAACAGGTTATAGCATATCAGACTGCCAGTAATGTGTTTTTTTTTAAAGAAAAGTCATATTAATTAAAATGCCACTGTAAACACACTTCATGAACCCCAAGGCACATGTATAAAGATGCAGGCAGTCAATTTTACATGTTTAAATCTTAATTTTATAATGCAGCCTGTCCAGAAGGTGAGCGTTGGAGATGGAGTGAAACTGAACATGTCTGCGAGCGAGGCTGTATGGACATGTACAGGGCTGAAGTATCAAACTGCACTGAGCTTCATGAGGGCTGTGTGTGTGAGGATGGGCTCTTTCGTGATGCAAACGGTCGGTGTGTGATTCCTGCTCTCTGTCAATGTGAAGAGGAGAACGGCATGCGAAGAGAGGTTCTGACAAACAGATGTTCTTTTAAAAATGATAATAGTTAATCCTAAAGTCAATTCAAAACTCTATATTTGTACATATATGCTAACTTACATGTATATTACTTTACCCAGAATTGTCTTGACTATCATTTAAACACAGCATTAAAATATGTAAACAACTAAATTCCATTATTACAGTTATACTACAAACATTTACCATCATTACACATCATTTAATCATGTTAAGCTTATGTTCCATGGTAAATAATTGTGAAATTGATAAAGAAAAAGTGTTTCAGTATTTAATATGGCTCCACTGTTTCCCTGAAACTTGTTAGCAAACCTCAGCAAAACTAAATATAGACATATTATATAGCAATATAGAACACCCACCGAGTTTGCTATTGGAGTACAGCGGTGATACTTGGCAAAGGTTCTTTTCATCCACCTTATATGTTATTTCCTGATACTGGTGTAGCAAATATTGTCACACTTCATTATATTCTCTTAACAGCATGTTGCACCAGTTATTATTATTCTAAATGAACTCTAATACCAAGTTCATTTCTTCAGGTTGGCAACTTTATAGAACAGATATAGTATTTATGCAGTTTCCACCATAACATCGTTTTTAGTAGCTTAATTTTATTTTGCTCACGCTTGTAATCTGTGTAATCTGGTCCATGATTAAAAACATACATACAACTCAATAAAATACATACAGTACCAGTGAAACATTTGGACACTCCTATCACTTCCACTCACTGTAAAAAGTTGGAGTTGGTGTTTTACAGTACAACAGTGGAAATCCCCTTTACTCTGTTCTCTAATGGAAAGAACCCCAATACTACCACCAAAGAGCAGGCTTTATTTGTTTAGTTGATATTATTATTGCATTATTCTCATTGCAGCAGTGTCACTGCAGAACTGGCAAACAATACACCACCAAAATTATACCTGTTCTGTGATGCTCCTGACCCATAGAGAACAGAGAACCAACAGGGGTCAAACAAAAAGAAAAGAAAACAATTGTACTACAGTCTGAAGTTATAAAACTACAAATTGAATTTATAAGGTTAGTGAAGAAAATAGACAGTGCAGCAAAAAGGAGATGTGTCCAAACGTGTTTTCCCCTGGTACTGTATATACAGATAAAAAAAAAGAAATCTTTAGGTCTGGAAAATCGTATAGACTAATCAAACAAGACAGATTAATAATTAAAATAATAGACTACTCTATTATAAATGCTGGTTTATAATTACAAGTATTAATAATTAACAAACATTCATAAAAAAGCCTTTAAGTATGAATGTAACATGAATAATTATGTATGTGTGTATGTATGTTTTACCTTTTTTTTTAGCCTGGATTTAAGTGGGTGGAAGACTGCCAAATCTGTCACTGTGTAAATGGCCTAAAGCAATGTAAATCCAACTGCCCACCCATTTTGTGTGAAGAGGTGAGAAACTGGACACTCACTTCATTATTAAAGATAATTGCCCTTCCAAGTCCAATACCCTACATATTCTGTGCAGATAGTAAATGGCGCAATAAATCATTATAGCCTATAGTACTGTTTCACATACAGACTTTGGGAAATGACTGTAAAATAGTCAGATTATTTGTAATTTCTTTCCAGAGCTGCACATTCACACATGCATAACACAGAAAAACATCATACATGTGTTTACTGAGTTACCGATTGCAATGTATAGGAAATGAGGCAATAAATACAAAACCATGGGTATGTAGCCTGTTTGTATTATAATCACAAACATCTAAGTCACTAGCCATTTTTAATTTTGTTTCACAACTTCTGTGTCAGTTGTAATCAAGTGAGGTTTGTGAGCTCAGGTAAAAAACTGATTAGGTTACTAACAAATAGGTTGTGGTGCAAAAATGTTGCTCAGCTTTAAGCATTTTAGAGATTTTTTAGTTGCAAACACATTTTTATCACTGCTATGTCACCTTGCAGAGCAGAAATGCAAGAGCTGTAAATATTTTAGCTCATGTTGCATCAGAAAATGTCCCAAGCATTAAGGTGTCTCCAGAGGATGGCAGATTCTGCTGGGTAAACTCACCCTGTCTGGGAAACTGTATTGGTCAGAAATTGTAGTTCAGATGGCTTTGCTCTTGTCATGTCACATGTTGACAAAGATACATATCCTGCACTCCAACCACTGTAACATGCACTAAAAATAATATAAATATAAATATAACCTTCATGTGGAGGCGGCACGGTGGCTTAGTGGTTAGCACGTGTGCCTCTCAGCACTAGGGTTTCCCGATTCGAATCCCCATCTGGGTGGAGTTTCTATGCCCTCCCCATGTCCACATGGGTTTCCTCCGGGTTCTCTGGTTTCCTCCCACAGTCCAAAAACATGGATCAAGGTCAATTGTCTTTTCCAAATTGCCCCATATAGAGTGTGTTTGTGTGAGTGAGTGAGTGTGTGCCCAGCGCCCGAAAAGTTCTCCCCTGGATGGGCATGGGGACCCCCCCCGCGATACTAGTAGAGGATAAAGTGGAAGATAATGGATGGATGGATCCTTAATGTATATTCATACATATATAGTGGTTGAAAAGACTTTAAGTGATACATAGAACGATATTATAAAAAATATCAGCCAGGATCTGTTAAATCAGCACCGTAAATACTGTGACACATATGACTTTATGTATGCAGTGAAGATTTCATTATATATGAGTTTGCATGTTTGGTTTTCTGGAAAAGCTTTGGTTTCTTTTTACAGTCTCTTGGTCCCAGATTACATGTTATTGTCTTCACTGCAATAGACTGTCAACCCCCTCCCCCAACCGTTTCCTTTTGCAACACTGTTGACAATAAGAAGATAAACCGATATTGTGTATTTAGTTCGACTTCATTGACAGAATAAACCTTATAAAGAGAAAAAGGCATAAAACAATCAATCTGTTCTTATTTATTTCGGTCTCTGATTAATGAGTCCAACAGCATGTGTACCTCACAGCAAGCAGGTTCTATGTTTAAATCCTAGTTGGGTCAAACAGAGGTTATTTCAGTGTGTGGTTTGCATGTTTTCCTGTACCTGAATAGATGTCCTTTGATAACTCTGGTTTTGTTCCACAATTAAAATACATTCTGGTGGGTAACACAGACATATTAAGGTGCATGACGTGCTGTGATTGTGATTTTAGAAAATTATTGATATAATTATTAATGCTGTGCCGATTTAAATTTCTAAATAAATAAAATGAGCATTTTAATTTATTATCCCATTTCACACTATTATTTGATATTAATGTGCCAAAGTGCAGTTTTACCATCTTTCCTGCATCACTGTATTAGGGATAGGATGCTCATAATACCAGTGGGCTAGAGGCCAATCACAGCCATGCTAGCCAGTCATGGGTATCTGTGAGCTCATGTATACAGAAGTGGGCTTGCTACTGTGTCTGTTACACTACCCATGGTGGCAGGAGCAGCAGTTTGTTTAATTGCTACCAGCTGGCTGCTTGTGCTTCGGAAATAAACACATGATCGCCTTGATCCTCTCTAGTTGGGAGTGTGTGATGGGGTGAGATACAGAAGGGATTATGAGTAGAAATGTGGATGTGTCAAATTTAGAGCTAAAGGAGCTAAAGACAAAAAATATATTTGAACCATAATACATTGAAATATTCTAATAAAATAAAATCTTGGTCTAGACATTTAACACAAAGTATAATGTGAAATATCTGTTCAAAAGATCAATCAAAGATCAAAGATCAAATAACCTGCTCTAAGATGGTCTTTAGAAAGCAATCATGTAGGAAGGTGTGTATTGATCCAACACTGATTAAGAATATTGAGTCAATATCTGTATTAATTCCTGGATCAGTGTTTAAATTGATCTTTTAAAAATAGACAAGCTATTTACGATGCTGTTTAAAATCTTAAAGGTTTCTTAAAGGTGAACCTGTTTATAGCTTGTTTTATTACCAAGTCAGCAGTGAACATGACTGATGATTTACAGTGCAGTGTGCCTGCTTTACCACTTTGATATTTCTGTTCCTTTGCTTTGGCTTTTTCAACTTCTGTTAAGGCATTAAAATTTTGTGGATCTTTACACCCAAACACATAACTGCCAAGGACAGACTGGCAACAAGGGTCTGTGTTAATCAAAGTTGCTGTATGGTGGCTTCTCTCGCTGTCTTTCTATCTCTCAGGAGAGATATAGTTTGAAACCTTGACTTCTGTTCTGAATTCTGCTGACTCGTTCTCTTTGCTTTCTTTTCCACTATTCTGTGCCCAGGGCGATGTCAAAGTGCTGGAGGATGGACAGTGTTGCCCTGTTTGCAGGAAAGCATACACAGGTAACCGCGAAGAGACACTGGCCAAAGTCTTACATCAGTTTTCAATCACAGTGTTATTAGTGGTACTCTCTGCCCTCCCTGGAATTGTTGGACTGTGTCAGCATTCCGTACAGATTTATGCGTGATCGACAAGAAGTTTGTTGCTCAGTATTTATTCTGACAAAAAAATGGACTGTCATTTCTTAGACCTGCTGTATATAAACTTAAATGGACCACAGTGGCAGAATAAACAGCTCAACAGAAAAGTTGGCAGAAACTTTTTTATTTGGTAAAAGGCAAGTGTAGTTATCTGCAAGGAAACCAAAGCTAAAGTTGACCTGAAGTCACACATCAATATTCCTCATTCATTTTAATGAGTGTTAAAAAGCCTTTCAAACTAAGCACTGGCCCGGGGGGGGGGGGGGGGCCCCCCCCCCCCCCCCCCCCCCCCCCCCCCCCCCCCCCCCCCCCCCCCCCCCCCCCCCCCCCCCCCCCCCCCCCCCCCCCCCCCCCCCCCCCCCCCCCCCGCAGGGGGCGCTGTTTGTCTGGAACAGACGTTATTCTAGAGGTAGGTTATAATGACAAGGCAAACTATTGCTGACCTCACTTTAAACCGGTGGTAATATTCATTCATTCATTATCTCCCGCTTATCCTCTATCAGGGTCGCCGAGGGGTTCCCCATGCCCATCCAGGGGAGAACGTCTCGGGCGCTGGGCAGATAGACCCAGAACAGGGCGCCAATCTATCGCTGGGCACACACTCACTCACACAGACACACTCTATAGGGGGCAATTTTTTGAGAATTCAATTAACTTGATCCATGTTTTTGGACTGTGGGAGGAAACCGGAGAACCCGGAGGAAACCCACGCAGACACGGGGAGAACATGGAAACTCCACCCAGATGGGGATTCGAACCGGGAATCCCTAGCGCTGAGAGGCGAACGTGCTAACCACTAAGCCACCGTGCCGCCATACCAGGTATGGTGGTAATATATATATATATATATAACATCTGCAATGAATATAATTATGATCTATATTTACCTTTACATACATTTGCTCATTTAGTAGATGCTTTTATCCAAAGTGACTTACAAGGTGAGCACAGGGTTAATCACAACATCCCTGGAGCAATGATGGTTAAGGGTCTTGCTCAAGGAACCACATTGGTAACTTCAGTGGACCTGGGATTTGAACTTCAACCTTCAGATTGATTTCCCAATGAACTAACCACTGAGATACCACGCCCCATTTAATGTTAAGTGTGCATAGAACTATATTTGTGCATGTGTATATGGTAATCTGACATTGAAATTATGTTATTCTCATGAAGAGATGTATAATTTGTCTGTTCTAGGTAGCATCCAGCCAATATGTTCTTCTCATTATCTTCCCTTTGCTTATCCAGGAGAGAATGTTTCGGTCACTGGGCTGATACACCCAGGACAGGGTGCCAATCCATTGCTGGGTACACACAGACTTTAGGCACACACGCGCACGCACACACACACACACACATACATGTAAACTTCACTCGGATCTAGATTCAAACCCTGATCCCCAGTGCTGAGAGGCAAGCGTGCTGACCACCAAGCCACCGTGCAGCAACTATTATGTTTTAATTTATAGTAATAGTGGCTAGTATGTTCGTGTCTCAGTGTTGGGGATCCAGGTTCAAATGTTTCCATGTTTTCCCCCGAGTCCATGTGGGTTTTCCCTGGGTTCACCAGTTTCCTCCCAAAGTTTAAAAACACTGATTTAAGGTCTAAATTTGCCCATATTTGGTGTGATTATGAGTAAGTGCCCAGCGATGCATTTGTGCCCTGTCCTGGGTGTATCTGCCCAGCGCCTAAAACATTCTCTTATGGATGGACCCCCCCCTCTGTAAAAGATTAAGAGACCCTAGTGTAGGATTAAGGAGGAGATAATGAGATGAGATCTTCAGCACTGAGATCTTCTCCTTCATTTCAAGGAGATTGAAATGAAATTAGGCGGCACGGTGGCTTAGTGGTTAGCACGTTCGCCTCTCAGCGCTAGGGATTCCCGGTTCGAATCCCCATCTGGGTGGAGTTTCCATGTTCTCCCTGTGTCTGCGTGGGTTTCCTCCAGGTTCTCCGGTTTCCTCCCACAGTCCAAAAACATGGATCAAGTTAATTGAATTCTCAAAATTGCCCCGTTTAGAGTGTGTCTGTGTGAGTGAGTGTGTGCCCAGCGATGGATTGGCGCCCTGTCCTGGGTCTGTCTGCCCAGCGCCCGAGACGTTCTCCCCTGGATGGGCATGGGGAACCCCACTGCGACCCTAATAGAGGATAAGCGGGAGATAATGAATGAATGAATGAATGAAATGAAATTAATGTAAAAACTGTACGATTTATCAAATCAGTAGACATGTACAGTATAGGCTTAAATGTAAACTGTGAACAGATGTGTGTTAAGCAATAAATTACATATTGAATAGACAGAAGAAATAACTCTTTCAGCTGTTCAAACTAAATTTTGACTTGACTGAGCTTCTACTGGAGTTTTCTGTATAAGACAGACATGTGCAGCAGCATCTGGTGTGTTGAGCAGGACATTTTTTCCAAATGTGTTTTTTAACATCTTTAAAATAATATAAACTCATTCATAAAATACTAGAAACAGCATTACTACCCTTGTTTATAAAAAAAACATGGCTTCAGGCTGTGTAAAAAATTCAATATATATAATATATTGCAAGCATGAGAATTAGGAAAACAGAACAATAGAGAAATTCTAAAGTTTTGGGACACCTACAGGATGAAATATGACATCCATTTCAAGTTGGTCCTCTGTTTCCAGCAAGAACAAGCTTTATTCTTTTGGGATTGCTTTCTACAAGATGTTAAAGTGGTTGTCAAGTTTTTTGCCCACAGATCCAAAAGGGCATTAATGATGTCAGGTACTGATGTTGGATGAGATGTATCCATCGTAGTTGAGCCTATAGGTCATGGGTGTCAAACTCTGGTCAGCAGGCCAAATTTTTCTAAAATGGCCCAAGAGCAAAGAAAACAATGTTTTAATTTGTAATTTTTCTTTTGTGGAAAAACATCATTCTTATTTAATTGTGTTTTGCAGCATGTCCATAGTTATGACTTTTATAATGTTGACCATATATATTTTTATAGAGAGCAATGTAATTTAAGTTACATAAAGTTTAAGTTTATTTATTATGGAATAATATTCCTATCTGTTTTTATTCCTATTCATGTTCAGAAAACATTTACTTTCAGTGTATTCAATAAATGTTTATGCTGTTCGACCTGTGACCTAAAGTTTTGTCCCACCTTGAGTTTTGTCCCCCGGTGCAATTGACACCCCTGCTATAGGTGTTTAAAGGTTTTAAGGTCAAGGCTCTGTGTAAGCCACCACTCTCATGCAGCGGCATCTTTATAGACCTTGCTTTGTGCACTGTGGCACAGTAATGCTCTAACAGACAAGGATCTTCCCCATAATGACCCCACAATGCACATCAAGGCATTTTGGTTGTCTAGTAAGAAGAAGTAGGTATTTGATTTAGATAAATTAGTGGAATGAGTGATTTAAAGATTTCCTAATTATTTTAGTTCATATAGTGTGTTTAAATCATGCTGGGTATGTTGAATTGAAGGCACTACATTTCAAATATGATTACAAAATACACAATAAACACACTTAATTAACATAATAACCTGATATTGATATATATCTAGCTCTACTCCTGATCTGAAGTCTGCTTGCTACATTGAAATCCTTTGTGGAAACAAGCTCAATACACATCATGGGCAAAATTAAAAAGGCACATCATTTATTCACCAAAATCACCCTATTGCCACAAATGAATAAAAAATAAAACACATAGTCCTGCATATTTGAGAACTGTTTTGTTTGGGGGGGGGGTGATTTGGGATAGTAGACTACTGAATTTCAACTTAGCACTGCCAGTCTGCAAATTCTTTAACCCTTAGTTGTTTTTATGTAACATTTTGATCTTGTGAGACAATTTAAATAGATGGGTTTTACTAAAAAGTCTATTTTGGCTAAAATTACCAATTTCCCCTGTATATTTATTTTATTCTATTATATCTCATGTGTAAGTTGCTTTAGATAAAAGCATCTGCTCAATGTAATCTAAATGCATATGGTATTGCAGTGTTTAAGAACTTAACCAGTACACTTGCCTCAGTCGTTGCCAAGGAAGCAGTGTGTTCTTTAACTGCATCTATTTTGGAACATTTCATAAAATGTGCTTTATTTAGTAGTATAACTTTAATAGTGTGATGATCTGGTCACATTTTTGTCCTTAATGTAGTTATAAACTTTCTAGAAACACTTTTTGTTAGATTCCACACAACAAGGTTGCCATTTATCCAATCCAAAGACTTCTATCTTTGTGTCTCTGTTTGCTGTGACTGTTATAAATATGTTTCAGCTCAGAAAGTTTCCATGGAGACCAGAAGCAGAATGCTTGCAGTCAGATAGAACTCTGTTTCTTAGTTCAGTCTTTTTCCCCATTCAGATTTATCCAAAATCCCATTGAAATCCTTTTAGTCACCTGTGTTACCTGTGTCTGGTATTCCTGTAAATAAATAAAAATGCCAGCAGCAAATGCCAACATTAATAGTTGTATTGTTTTGGAGTTAAATGTACAATATATATTTTGCTGTTATGTGTTTATTTTCTTAATGCTGTTCACTATTTCACTCCCCTGTTATAACTAATGTTATTGTCTGTGCTATTTTCTCAGGCTGTCTGCTTTGCTCCAGTTTATCTCTCATCATTTTTATCTCGAGCATCCTGTCCTCACCTTGCACCTTTACACTATACCTGTCCTACTCTTATCTGTATTTTACCCCATTATCTATCTTCAACTCTTTTTACACAGAGATTGCACAATAAATGTCTAAAGAAGACACTCCTTCAAGTCACCTTTCCTTTTTATACAGAATCTAAGAAATGCAGCATATGGCTCCAGTGCATGATTTTGATAGCATTTTAATTCAGCTCTGTGAAATCTCTGATTCTGGCTTAAAGGCAGAACGACCCCTTCATTTATACAGAATGGAAAGGTGGAGCCACAATCTTCCCAATTTAAACAGCCTGTGTAAAGGGGCAACAGAGCCAGATGGACATCTGTGTAAATGGGAGTCAGCATGCCAGAATGTTTCACATTTGTCTCGATTGCCTTTGTGCTGCCTTTCTTTGGCTTTAAGGAGGCACAGTGGCTCAATGGATAACATCGTTGAGTCACAGCAAGGGGGTCTATGTTTAATTACAAGAAAAGCTGGACTTGTTCTTTTCTGTGCAGAGTTATCATGCTATTCCTGTGTCTATGTGGGCTTCCTGCATAAGCAGTCCAATGACATGTAAGTCAGGCAAGTTGGAGACACTAAAATTGTCCCATTGTGTAAATATGTGACTGAATGTAACTAAATAAATAAATGTGTATGAGCTGATTTGAACTGGCACCCCCATAACTGGGCCAGTTGTAAGCTTGTGGTAAAAGAACCAGCCAACAGGTCCCCAGTTTGATTCCTCATCCCAGCACCTACTATGGCTGAAGTGCGGCTGAGCAAGGCAACTAACTCCATTTGCTGTATGTGTGTTTCTCTGGATGGATGAGTTAAATGTAGAGAAAAAATTCCTCTGAGGTATGCACAGTAGGCAAAAGAGATCACTATGAACTCCCCCCTTCGGGTCTCGATGAATAAAATAATGTTAATCTCAGTGTGAATATGAAAACAAATCATGATGAGGTGTCTTCTTTATATTTTTATTGCTCAGTCTGTGTAAAAATAGCTACAGCTTTTGACACCCCCCGCCCCAAACCTCCTTTTGGATCTTTTACACAGATGAGGTGAAGTGAGTGTGAAATGTTCCTGCTTTAAACAGCTTGTGTTAAGGGGCTTTTCATTCCCATTCTCTATCAATCTACATGCATGTTGGTTGAGTAGTTGTTTATTGGGAACAAATGGGAGATTTATGGAACCAGTCCTTTTGGCTTAATGGGTATATCCATTTGGTGACACCACATAAATTTTGCTTTTAACAAAAGCTGAGTTTTGCATTTACCCAAAGGGTTTGTCAGATTTTGTTGAGGGCTCTAAAAAAGGTTTGCTTTAAAGCATTCTAAACGCTTAAGAATTCTAAAAGGTTTGCTTTAAAGCATTTATGTCCAAAAGTAATAGCAATTATGCCTTAATGTATTTTTGAAATACATTTTTATAAGATAACAGCAGCAAAAAAATGACAAGAGAGGAGATGTATAGAATTATATACCCCTTCTCTATGTCTATTTCTGCGTTTTTTTTTTTGCTTCTCTTATCATTTCCCTAAGGGAACCCCCCCAAAAGATCAATAAAACCATATCTCATATTATTTCATGTCATAATGGCAAAATATTTAACACTAAACACTAGTTAAATGTCTTTGATAGGTGGCTAAATCATTGGCTATTAATTTCTTAAAAAGTAATTTCTTAAAAGTTATTCATTCATTCATTCATTATCTCCCGCTTATCCTCTATTAGGGTCGCGGTGGGGTTCCCCATGCCCATCAAGGGGAGAACGTCTCAGGCGCTGGGCAGATTGACCCAGGACAGGGCGCCAATCCATCGCTGGGCACACACTTACTCACACAAACACACTCTATAGGGGGCAGTTTGGAGAATTCAATTGACTTGATCCATGTTTTTGGACTGTGGGAGGAAACCGGAGAACCCGGAGGAAACCCACGCAGACACGGGGAGAACATGGAAACTCCAACCAGATGGGGATTCGAACCGGGAATCCCTAGCGCTGAGAGGCTAACCACTAAGCCACCGTGCCGCCATGTTATTCATTTCTTTCAAAATTAAATGATCCACAATAATTTTATTGTTGCCTACTAAAATTATTGTTTTTTGTTCTAATTAATAAATAGGTGAAGAAAAGCACTAACGAGAGAGAGAGTGAGAGAGAGAGTAATTGTGAAGCTTTTATTTGCTGTTGCTACTCTAAGTATATCTGTGGATGTGTGTCCGTTCATGCCAGGAACCATACCTACAGTCCGTGTGTGATTGCTGCAGTTACAGGCTCGATCCTCAAACTCCGGTACGCTTCCTGAGCCTGCGCTGTTCTAGTGGTGAGAGTGAGCCTGTAGTTCTACCTGTCATTCATAGCTGTGAATGTACCAGCTGCCAAGGTGGGTATTCAGCCACTGACAAAATGTCATAAAAGAAGTACTTTGCTGTCAGGGATTAAAGCAGAGCTATCATGTTGAAATGGCAGATATAAAAAGAAAATGGCAAAGACAAATCTGTAAAAAAAAATCATTATTTGCTGAACAGATTTATACATCTGGTTAAAAACGTATCATCCAGTTACCTACCTCTACCCACCTTCAGGGCATATGATCAGCCAAGCTTATTTATTTACCGTGGCTTTCTCAGTTACATTTTTAGGATGTGGAAACTGTGTGGTTGGGGCTTGGGGGGGGGGTTACCCATGGTCGAACTGATACACCCAGGACAGGGTGCAAATCCATCACTGAGCACACACACACACACAGTATTTGAGGCAATTAAGATAGGGAGCAGCCAGTTCAGCTTGAATCCATGTTTTTGGAATGTGGGAGGTAACTGGAAAACCAGGAGAAACCCCATGCGGACACTGAAAGAACATGGAAACTCCACTCAAATTGGGATTCCAACCTGGATCCCCAGTGCTGAGAGGCAGATACACCCAGGGCAGAGTGCTAATCCATTGCTGGGCACACACTTACCGTTCTAATTTTAACGCCGCCATACATGATTTATTCATTATAATTAAATTCTAAGCAATAATTTGCTTATATAAACTAGGGCTGTCAACGCATGCAATAATGCCTGTGATTAATCTAGAAACCTTAACATATTCTGTTTTTTTTTTTGTTTTTTTTAACAAATTTGTCTTTTACTTCCTTCTGTAATCCTTCCACATGGATCTGTAGGAGAGAAAATGCAAACACATAAAAAACGGTGTGATTAACAGCAAATTCCATTTTAAAATGCTTCCAAAAGCTTTGCAAGTTTAGATAACACTAAAGTTTTGTGTACACATTGCAATGATAAACTATCTCTCCACTAAGGCACAAGTCTGATGTACTATGTTTTGGCAGTTTTGTGATGCTAGCCAAGATGCTAACACTGAGACAGTTTTAAAGCATATTTGTCAAACTACACAGAAAAATAACAACTACTAAGTTAACCAATGCAGTTGCTAAGTGGATCACCACGGACTTCCGTTGAATTGATTTAGAGGATTACTTTGGAACCAATTTACAGGCTAGCTGTTTACCTTTGCTTTGTAGCAGACAAACCGCTTTTTACTCGGTTGTTTGCAAGATAACTACAGTTCATTATAGATGATTGCAATGCTGAGCACTTGTGACACCTTTACTTAGCAATTTAGGAGCTTCTATTTTAGAAGTCATTAAAACTAAGTTGAAATATTACAACAAAAATAGTCCAAAAATCTCAGCACAAAAACATGTATTTTATCTTTCCTAAACAATACAATACTATTTTAAACTTCCATCTAATTGTGATTAATGTGATTCATTTTTTAATTAACTGATGGTAAGCTGTGAAAAATGAATGTTTTTAAATCGTTTTCCTCAGTTCAGCCAGCACTTACTGTCATTCACAGAGCTCCTGTAAGCAGAATATAAACGCTGTTGTCGTGACAACAATTCTGCTCTCCTCTCTCTGTTTACAGTTAAAGCTTTTGTAGAAACTGTACCCTCACCAAAGATGAATGTTTGAATTTCAAATGTGTGTAATTTCATCAGGTTCTTTCCCTCCGTTCTAGCAATTACACATTAGGTCATTCATCAGTGCAACTGATTGCGTTAGCTAATTGAATAGCCAGGCTGTCGTGCGGAGGCTGACATTTGTCATTGTGTGGTGTTCCATAGCTCTTTGATCTAATGGCGTCCTACACGAGTGCTCAAAATAAAATAAGCGTTATTATTTAAGCCATAATAAGTTGTCAAAATATTTTTAATCCACTCTTCTGGACTGATTTGTAACACGATTTTGGCACCGAAGCAGTAAAGTAATGATGTTTATCTTTACCTAAAACACATAAACAGCAGGTGTTATTCGACCTCATGTTCAGCTGCTGCTGATTTAATGTTCCCTGCTTTTTCTTGCAGGGGGAGATCTGTCCAGGCGTTAAATGACTTTTGAACAGCTTCAGAGGAAAAATGTTTTTTTAAAACTCTCCACTACACTTACACGTAGCGTGTAGTCATTATATGACTGATTTGTTTTCATAGAGTGATTTTTGAAGCTCTCAGATACTTATGTACAGATTTTAAATTATGATTTTTGATAGTTTAATTAAGGGCAAGACTTCTATTTGATTTGCTTTATTTTGTACTTTCACCTTTTGTATTTTACTTTTGATTTAAACCAGATTTGTACTAAATACATTGTGTTGTGCCTCATGACCAAAGAATTTTACCCTATTCTTAAAGAAATATAATCTATTTCATGTATGTTTGCATATTTTGTATGCCCACATGTGTTTGCTCGCGTGCATCTGATGACCATACCATATAAATGTTAATATGAGTTAAAGAATGTAATAAACAATATAAAAATAAAGTAATTCAATCATAATTCATTGTATTCAATTACATCAATAACATTGAGTAAAATAGTAAAATCCTTAGTATTTTTTGTTGTAACGTTAATACAGTGTTTACACAGGAGCAACAAGCATTTAGATGACATACTGTATCATAAGGTATCCACTTTATTACATTATAGCAGATTTTAATTATTTGGATAGTTTTCCTACAAGATTTTGAAGTGTCTCAGGACAATGATATTGGATTAGAGGACCACGCTTACAAACTCCATTCTAGTTCATAGATCTGGGCTCAAGTTCTTTCACACCAAAGTCATCCAAAGTCATCACTTGCTGCACTGGGACACAGTCATAGAACAGACATACAGAGTCGTTCTTACAAAGTAAAAAGCATACTGTTGTACAAGATTTATTGCTAGGTGCCTAATTTGTTACACATGTGTTAATGGGACTCAATAAAACATGGAAATATGGCAATTATGAAGCATGCATGTGATTGTATATTGCAGTGTTATCCTGACTCACATATCTACATTACATTTCAAACATTTACATCGCTTAGTGTTTAGCACATTCGCTTCTCAGTGCTAGGGATTCCCGGTTCGAATCCCAATCTGGGTGGAGTTTCCATGTTCAAGGAATCAAGGATTTTTATTGTCACATCATCTAGTACAGGTGTACTGGTGAATGAAAAGCTTATGAGTGTGTGCCCAGCGATAGATTGGCGCCCTGTCCTGGGTGTATCTGCCCAGCGTCCTAAACGTTCTCCCCTGGATGGGCATGGGGAACCCCACCCCGCGACCCTAATAGAGAATAAAACGGAAGATAATGGATAGATGAATTTACATTGTCATTTAGCAGATGCTTTTATGCAAAGCGACATACAAATGAGAGAACAACAAAAGTCAGTAGTTAATGAGAAGCCAACTACAGTGTAGTATAATCAAACCTGATCATGATCCAATTTTGCTTTTTTTTTTACTTAAGTGCTTTTGGAAGAGATGTGTTTTAAGTTGTTTATTAAAGATAGCAAATGACTCAGCCATACGGACAGCGTTAGGAAGGCAACAATCATCATTAGAGCAAAGTAATTAAGTGTACGATTTTGAATATCTTTTGGAAATATAGATTGAAGGTAAGAGGGGGCAGATCCATAGATTGTGCCAGAGTCAGTCAGTACCTTGTACTGAATTAATCTATAGAAAGCCAATGGATAGAGATTAGTAGTGAAGCAACAAGAGTTCGCTTGGGCTGGTTGAACACAAGTAGGGCTGCAGAGTGTTGAATCAGTTGTAGAGGTGCAAGCTGAGAGACCGGCAATGCTTTACAATAATTGAGCTGAGATATGATGCTTAAGCTTTAATCATTTGTGATTAAAAAGCCAATATTTTGAATTCACTGCTTCAAAACCTAATCAGTAACTTAAATATGGTACATAATAATATTAAACCACATTCAAGCACAAGGGTGGCATGGTGGCTTAGTGGTTAGCATGTTCGCCTCTCAGCGCTAGGGATTCCCGATTCGAATCGGTTTGTGTGTGTGTCTGTGCAAGTGAGTGTCTGCCCAGCAATAGATTAGCACCCTGTCCTGGGTGTATCTGCCCAGCGCCCGAAATGTTCTCACCTGGATGGGCATGTTATCAACCCCCGCCTCACAGGACCCTAGTAGAGCATTAAGCTAAAGATAATGGATAGATGGATGGATTTAGGCACATGCACTTAAATTAGCCTACTGACTTGATAATATTCGTTTACACCTAACTATCAGGGAAAGCAATACTGTGGTGCAGTGGTTTGCGCTGTTGCTTCACAGTAAGTTGTTTTAAGGTTGTAGTTTACAGACAGACAAGCAAGTGTTTGTCTGTTTGTATGTTCTCCTTCTGTCTGCATGGGTTTCCTGTTATACACAAATTGTAATAGCAGGTGCACTTATGATACTAAATTGACCCTGAGATTTAAAGGTTAGTGCAAAGACCAGCAATAGTTGGTTTGTTGATCTGAGGTAATTCTGTGTATTAGCAGTATTTTTCTGGTTTAAAGGTGAACAGAAGGAAATTAAGTAAAACACCAAAATATTACAATAATGTATTCTTATTAAGATCAATAAAGTAGGTACAGATGGCTCTGTACACAGGCCTGCTTCTTTTGTTGCTGACCAGCATATGTTGTATTAAATTAATTTTACTTGTTCTTTCAGTTTAAATCAGAGCTTGATTATTCATTCATGCTGCATTGTGTTTTGAAAACTGAATAATTAAAACCAGAAAACAAAAGCATGTGGTTTAAATGTAAGATGCTGAAAACCATTGTATGTATAGATGGTTATATATTGTTAGTTTTACCATTGCTGTTCTGATTTAAAATTTATAACTGTGAAATAAAGAAATGTAAAATATGATAGGTGTAATTAATATATTTTAGTTGATTTGAACACATTATTAAGTAAACTTTTTTATTCATTCATTTATTATTTTCTGTTTTCTCTACTAGTTGTGGGGGTCCCTATCTAGGGGAGAACGTTTCGTGCGCTGGGCAATTCAGAGCACTACATTGACCTTGAATCCATGTTTTTGGAATGTGGGAGGCAACTCATGCGAGCACAGGCAGAACTTGGAAACTCTTTCCAGATAGAAATTTAAACCTGGATCCCCAGGCCTTTAACCCTTTTTGTTGTATTATGGCTGAGCATGTGCTCATCCCAATCATCAAGTTATGACACTTCTAAGTTGCTTTGGATAAAAGAGTCTGCAAAATGATGTAATGTAATGTAGGTGAAATGGCTGGAGGCTTCAGTTTTTAAATAAACATTACTAAGAGTTCTTTAGAGTAAAAGCTTTTTCTATTTAAGATGAACACAATCCAGAAAAGAAAGTGGGGAAATTAGACTGGCCATTAGTAGGGATGTCAAAGTTGTGTTTACATGATATATATAATACCTTATCTTCAATTGAAGCTGTAGAAAACTGCTGCACTAATAACAAATTTTACAATCCTGCTTTCATGTGGGTTTATTTCACCATGTATGTAGTGTGATAATTTGCCTACTTTGCTTATTCACAGAGGAATTGGTCCTTCACATATAATGCATCTGTGCAGTTAAACACACATACACACACTTGTGAAGTGAGCACACATGCCCGGAGTGGTGGGCAGCGTTGTACACGGTGCCCAGGGAGTTATCGGGTTAGGTGCCCTGCCCAAGAGCATTTCAGCCATAGGTCCCATAGGTGGAGACAGAAAGGTTCCTTAATCACAAGCCTATGAATGTGTGTGTTTGCTTTTGGCTGGTTCCTTAGCCACAAGCTTACGACTGTGTGTGTTTGCTTGTGTGGGTGTGTTTGTTTGTGCATGTGTGTGTGCCTAATTTATCTATGTATTTATTCATCTGTTTATTATTGCATTTTCTATTCATCTGAAAATTCCCCAACTGGTATTTAGTTATTAATATTCTAAGTCTTGTCTGAAAGAGAAAGGTTAGACTAATTGCAAAACCATTTTGTTCTGAAGTCATTTTGAACAATTTCTTTAAACTTACTGAGGTCAAAATGCACCTCTATAAAGATCCCTTCCATTAGATCAAACCCCTCTATAATTTTTTGCCTGTCACTAACAAACCGAGTTACACTGACACTGGCCATGTGATTAGACATTTGTCCAGTCTTTTTGGTGTTTCTGGTTATAGTGCAGCTTTCTGACTTAACACTACACTGAGTTGAATAATTTCAACCAAACTAAACAAAAGAGCCAAATCAAAAGTAATATATGTACTCAGGGTATGAGATCAGTAATGTTTTATTTTTAATCTTTTAATTTTAATCTTATACAAACATCTAGATGATAAATATACTCACTTCTATTTTTTTTTATTCCACTGATTATATAGATGGACATTGTTGTTCTACAATTACAGACTATAGTCCTTCTGTTTTTCTACATCTGAACATGGGTGTCCTGCACATTTAATGCTACCTGGTCAAAAAATAAAGATGTCACCCACTGAGCTTTGGTCTTTCCAAGGTTTCTTCCTTAAAAATACAACTTAACTGGGAGGTTTTTTTTCTTGCCACAGTCACTTCGGCTTGCTCTCAGGCTCAGAATACTATAAAGTTGCTATGTGATAATGTACTATTGTAAAAAGTGCTATAAGAATAATTTCACTTGAACTCAAATTAACTTGTTCATTCCTTTTATTGTTTCCTTTTTTTCATTTTTATTTTATCCTTTTGTGTTTTCTGATGATCAGCACCCCCTCAAAGGAGGTATTTTGGCAATGGATGATTCTCAGTGATACTAACATGGTGGTGGTGGTGCATTTGTTTTATTATGAATGAAAAAAGTAGATCAGACACAGCAGTGCTGCTGGACAGACAGCAATACACCAATACACCAATCAAATCATGCACGTGTCTGATCCACTGTTACCATCATTTACATTTGCATTTAGTCATTTCGCAGCCACTTTTATTCAAAGCAACTTACAAATGAGAGAACAACACAAGTCAGTTGTTTAAGGAAAAAAACAGATGCATTGTAGTATAATCAAACCTGATCATTATACATTATGTTGTGTGTGTTTGTGGAAGAGATGTGTTTTGAGTTGTTTCTTAAAGATGCTAAATGACTCAACCATGATATTAGATATACCTTTATTGGCATAAGGGGGTGGGATATTTTGTATGGGGGATTGTTAGGATCTTTTTGATTTCTGGAAAAGCAAAAGAACACGCCGATGCAAGATGGCCGTTCTCAACTGGTTTATTGAGAACAAAAGGAATCTTTTCTGAACACCGTCAGGAAGTAACGCTGGCCAGCGGTCTGCCCATTCAGCTTCAGGTGTTAAGTACGCCTTCAGGTCCGAGTGAGAGAGCCCCCCCCCCCCCCCCCCCCCCCCCCCCCCCCCCCCCCCCCCCCCCCCCCCCCCCCCCCCCCCCCCCCCCCCCCCCCCCCCCCCCCCCCCCCCCCCCCCCCTCTCATTATGTTTAAGAAATTTAAAATTTCTGACAGGATACAGATTGGCTGGTTGCCCCACCAATGGAAATGGTCCGCAACATGTTTTGCGGCCTGGGGATATAGGGGGGAGCACGGGCTGCGTTCTGGGGAGAAGAGTGATGGAGTGTAAGAAGGTGTTCTTGATTTTGTGATTGATAAAGGTGGCTATCTGCTAAAATGGCTACCCGACTCATGGTCTATTTCACCGCCACAATATCTATTAAGAAAAGTACTAAAAATAAAACACACCGCTCAGTTATATACATGACATCATACACCACTGTAAAAATACCTGCTATGTGAGGGTTCAGAGTGAGAGGTACAAAAACAGATGGACTACAGAATTTAATTGTAGAACTACAAAGTCAGGCGGCACGGTGGCTTAGTGGTTAGTGGTTGAATCCCCATCTGTGTGGAGTTTCCATGTTCTCCCCGTGTCCACGTGGGTTTCCTCCGGGTTCTCCGGTTTCTTCCGACAGTCCAAAAACATGGATCAAACCTATTGAATTCTAGAGTGTGTCTGTGTGAGTGAGTGTGTGCCCAACAATGGACTGGCGCTCTGTCCTGGGTGTATCTGCCCAGTGCCCGAAACGTTCTCCCCTGAATGGGAATGGGGACCCTTATACAGGATAAAGCGGAAGATAGTGGATGGATGGATGGAAGTACAAAGTCCATCTATAAAGTGAAGAAACAATAAGCTGTGTCTAATAAAATGGCTGGCGTGTAATACTTTTAATGAACACGTTTTATTTTATATTGCAGTGCTTAATGTGACAACACAGCTGGTGAGTTTAAAGTGAGATAAGAGTAAGAAAACAAGGCGTTTAACGCTGGGACGCTGGAAGAGCTCCACCGGTGGCCTTCTAAAGCGCTCGTGCCTAAATATGGCAGTGAGGAGGGAGAAGCACATAAACCGCCTTATAGTGGAGACACCAACTGAACCAACAACGCCCGAGGAGCGCTCCCTCGTTGGTAATTTAAACTTTGTGTATTGGGATTGTGTATATTGTTGTTTGAAAACGCAAAAAAAACACGTGCTTTGGTTTCATGGCGCAGGCTGTGGAGCTGCAGTTTGCGTTTCTTTCTTGCGTTACACGTTGGGGATCCGCTCGGTAACACTGTTCACTGCGGCCGGCCGTGCGCGTTTTTGGGACGGAGCCCGCCTCTTTGTGTTTCGGCAGGGAAACCCCACGTCCACGCCACGGTGACGTCAGCAGCACAGAGTGGCGGTGCAAGCCCCACAACCAAACAAAGCGGCTCCAGGTCCTTCCCCCACACGCACAGCGCTGCAGCCGGGAGAGAGGTGAGGAGACGGCTTTGCAACGCACTTCTTTACATTTTAGAGCCTTGTGCATGACCGGGAACAGATTTTCGGAGCCGTCATATAATCTCGTGCGTTTACGTTGCTTGGTGCTTCTCACACTAACAACACCATATAAGGGTGCGGCCCGCTCATCATAACCTACACCTGCCGATGCAAATGAGCTTGCACCTGTCATCCGGAGATTAATTCTCATTTCTGTTTTTTAAAGCAAAATGAGTTCCAATGTGCCCGTAGATTGCTGTGCTTATAGTTGTGCGTAGCTTACATGATCAACATTTTTGAAAAGCAGGCACGCATTTTACAAGAATAAAAAAGGGCGAGGATTATTATAATGATAATAATAAGTACTGGTAATGATTTGATAGATGTTGATGTTGTGATGATGAGCTTTTGGTGCGCCTCGTTATGTTTTTGTCAAGCTTTAGGGCTGAAGGGGTTAAAGGAGGTGTTGCCGCCGGTGAGAGCTTCAGCCAGAAAGAGCTCCAATATAACTGATGGAAAGACTCAGACTGTCCTGAATCGTTTCCCCATCGAATGACAAGAGGGGGAATAAAAGCCGTGGACGCGATGGAAGAAGCAAAAGACGGCGTGATGGCAACATCGCAACATTTGAGCGCTCCTCCCGAGACTTGCGCTTCTTAAATGTCACGAAGTGAGCGCGCTGTGTCCCCTCAGCCGGAGAAAGGATACCCCGTCTGATTCGGCTTTGATAACGCCACGCGGTGCAGGAGGTGAGTGGAGTGCAATCAGCGCTGGGTCGGATGTGCGACGGCTGCTTCCACGCCGCGGCTCGCAGAAGTTGTTCTGGCGGCGGTGCGCCTCCAGCTTGCCGTGTAGCGACGCGCGCTGTTGAGCGCCTCCAGCTCCCGAGAGTCGCGCCTCCTCAGCCGAGCTCCGTCCTGCAGGATGCCGGTGCGACGCGGACACGTGGCCCCCCAGAACACTTTTCTCGATACCATCATCAGGAAATTTGAAAGTCAAAGTAAGTTTAAAAAGGCAATAACACTTTATTTCATTATTTATTATTAAATAACATCAACGTTCTGAACGCCATGGCTTGTGCTAAAAACCCAAAGTACTCCGTGCTACTATTATTTTCCTAGTTAAAAAAGGTCGTGCTTTTTGAGTAGATATGCATTTAGAGTTTAGAGTCGGTTTAATAAATGGTTAAAGTACTTTGTACTAGCAGTTTCTTCAATGAAACCAAGCTTGTTATAGAAGTAGGAATAAACTCTTAGGAACAGCTGATAATATTTATATGTTTTATTTGTACACGGAAAGTGATTCATCCAGGGAATGGAAACCATTTAGGGAACCATTTATAAAGTTTTTACTTTACCTAAAAAAAGCATTCTTACTGGTTTTGTTTGTTTCAATAATTTTTACATTCAGTGAAGTATCAGTACTTTTAGCACTACCACTTTTTGTAGTATAATAATATTAGCAGCAACTATAACTGCAGTTAAACACCATAAGAAACCCTGTGTTTGTTGTGAGTATATTGCGTGACTGAAAACATGACATGAAACATACACTTTTCTTCATGTTACTTAAAATGCTGTTGTAGTAATAACACAACAAGCAGCACCAACATTCATGATAACAATAATAACTAGTTTTATGCAGATGATGATGATGATGATGATGATGATGATGATAATAATATTAATAATAAACAATAATACTAAGTGTGTGTGTGTAAAACATCAGAATAGGTATAGTTAAAAAACACCATAAAAAATTGTAATGCAGAGAAAATTATGAACCAACCTTTTTAGTATGGAACCATTCAATAGCATATTGACACACAGCAAATAGTAAGATATTGTATTAAATCCAGAGTTGATCCATTGCTTGTTTAAGGATATTAATTAAAACTGCAGTATTATATTTTATTCATTTGATATTATGGCATAAAATGCTCTTGCTCAGATTTTGCAGCTGGAAACAAGTGGAATTATTTTTGTTGAACTTAGATTTTTTTTTAAATCCAAATGTAGATCAACTACACACTCATTTTATAAAACGCTTCTAAACACAGATGTAACATATATTAAAAAATCGATTTATAGTCTATAGATTATTTTAGTATATCGGATTAAATTAAAAATGAAATATGGAGTGCTGTATGGCTGAACAGCTAAAAAAAAAAGCGTGTAAAATTCCACACAATATGTGTGTGTCTATATGATCTGAATCTGTGATCATTTATAGAAGTGTTACAGCAATCTTACTGCATTTAGAAAGATATGGTTCTCTCCTGTTACATCACTTTATATACTAAGAATGTATTTATATGCGCAAACTCATAATGAGATATCAAGGTTCTATTGATAGGTTAAAGGTTCTGTTGTAGATAAACCTTTAAATGGTTGCTTTAGCCATTGCTTCACCATATCATGTTTATAATTAAGGCAAAATAAGACCTACTGGTGGTACTTTATGGATGAAACTAATAAATTGAGCTTGACCAAATCATTTCACATCAGCAACTATTACTTAAGAGTCAATATAGGAGTGTTGATAGTGTTTAGGAGAATATCCCCTGTACTCTTTTTACAGTATGAGACATTTTATAATTATAATTAGCCCTAATGCAAATCAACTGCAGCAAAACCGCAATGTTTTGCTGCAATTGATTTGCATAGGGCTAATTATAAATGTCTTGTTTGAACACCAACTGGACAGATTATCAAAGCCAATGTTGTACACGGAACACTGTTGTGCGATTACACTACACACTGTCACAAATATAAATGTATTTTCCTATTGCCAACAATGTTCAAACACTGGTGTGATGGTAGATCTCAAGTTTGAAGCTCCAAGTGTCTGAACCAAACAAAGTATTAATCCTAATGTCATGTGGAATCTGAATCATTTTCATAGTCAGCTAGCTTGTTCTCGGCATGCCACCTATTAACGAAAACAAAGAGATGCTAGCTAGTTGTCAAAAGCTGCAGAAAGCAGAGTCCACTTGTGTGATGACCAATAACGCACAACAAAGTGCCTCTACAAATCAGGTTTTAGCCTTGCCCTTTTTTGGAAAGGGTTCCACATGTGGTTTACCGTGTTGTTCAATACATTTGATTAACATGATTTATGTCCAAGTGTGGATTTGGAAATGATTGTATTATATTACTACAGCCGTTGTTTTCACCTGTTGGTTTGACTCCTTGTACAATTACGTTGTACGTTATGTGGGACATTTTATGATCACAACACAAACAATAACCATGCTTTCCATGTGTAGTCATAATGGTATTTGTTCATATATTATAGCGGTAATGTTTTATAATGGAATCTAGTATTATCCATGTATTTAATGTAATAAGAAAAAAACTGAAATCTATAATCATATAGGAAATAAAACTCAGCTTTAGCTGGAATGTTGTAATATGAATGAGCCACAACCAAGAAAATCATTTTTCTTGTCCATAGAGCCTGACGCATGGTCTGTTATAATAAATGAAGACAGGCAAATTATAAATGGAGGGTAATTTAATAATGAGTCTTGGTGCATGCTCTCAGATGTATTCTTGCCATCTATACAGAATGTTCAAATATGCCAGGTTAATGTATTTGGGGTTTTCTTATTGCTTCTTGCCACTCTGGGTTATGACCAAAAGAATGATTGTTGCGTTGTTGCGCCTCCATGCTCCATGAGAGGAGCCAGATGAGATGGTTCGGGCATCTGATTTGGATGGCTACTGGACATCTCCCTTGTAAAGTTTTCATGTATGCTTAATCTGGAGGAGACCATAGAGAAGACCCAAGACAGGATAGAGAGATTGGATCTCTTGGTTGGTCTGGGAACGTCTGGGTGTGCTTCTTAAAGAGTTACGAGGTAGCTATTAAGAATGTCTGGGCATTTTTAGACCTGGATAAGCAGTGAATAATGGATGGTTGGGTGTCCTTATTAGAAAATATTCAGTCTCTCCATAGCCACAGAGTTGAAGACTGAATGCTAGAAGTATCTTTTTTGTCTGTCTCTTATATATTTCACTTTCAAATATTTACCCTCATTTCATTTAGCTGTATTCTTTCCCCTGTTTCTTCGTAAAATACAGATGTGGAAAATGCATTACTCTGTTTAGTAACTCCTCAGCATAACCAATTTTAATCATTTTAGGATTGGGTTAATTTGATACAAATTTTTTTGTGGATGAAAAACAAAAAAGGACATGTAATTAGTCAGCACTACTTTTCCATACTTAGGTATTCAGCTACTATTTTTAAATTAGATTTTTAAATTCTCCCATTGTCTTATTTCTTCTTTACAATTCCAAGAATACTAATGCATTGAAAAGCAAGATCATTTTAGGAGCCTGGTTTTATTGAGATTACTTAGTACTGTAATCATGTGTGGGTGTTGTACGTTTTCAGTTGTCACCTGGGCTCTGTGCTGTTTTCTTTTAAGTAATTAAAACTTAGAAGGGCAAAGAAAAACTGGTCTAGGATCAGTGAGGTCTTGTAACATATGATGCTCCATTATAGAACTTGATTCGATGTGTGCTGCTTATTGGAAATCTTAACCCTATTGTTTAGAACAATGCTCTTTCCGAGAAATGGCAGAGCTTTGGTCAATATATTTTTGTAAAACCATTTTGCAAAGTCATTAGGTATTTCTATAGTGCTCTTACATCCATTGTTTCTATTCGGTGTTTGACACAATACATAATCAACAGTTACACTGTCTGAAATTAAATTAAACCTATTATAAAATCCCATATTTAAAGAGGAATCATCAGATGTTATAGAATGGGCCATTTTGTGTTTGTTCATCAAGTTTAAATCTAACACAAGCATTTTTCTGGGTTGCATAAATCAGATTTTTTAATTTGATCAATTCATTAATCAATATCCATACATTTGAATTGTTGGTATCCCCTTCATTCATCTACCCACTTATCAACTTAAACAGTATTTTTATGGTAATCTTTTTGAGTCTAATAAATACAGATGGAATTATCTAGAACAAGCTTTAATTTCCTTCCTGTATTGCATTTATGTTTACTGGCTGTGCGAATGTGCTGTTTTGCTAAAACTGCTGTACATTGGTTTCGGGAGAGTGTATTAAATATAGTAAAGGATGACAAGGTGAGAAAATGAAGAAGAAAAAAACTCTTTAGGGAAGTTTTATTTCTGTTTTTATTTCTCATCTTTAAATCAACGTCTTGTCTTGTCTCTTCACGGCAGTATTTTGACCATTTAGCCAAGAGTAGCTCAACATGCTACCTTAATAAATGTCTGAGACTTGATAAAGTGATGTATTTTGCCTACTGTGCTTACACACAGAAGAATTTGTCCTCTGCATTTAACCAATCCATGCAGTGAAACACACATACTGACACTGGGGAGCAATTGGGGTTCGGTGCCTTGCCCAAGGGCACTTCAGCCATAGACCGGGGACCTTCAAGTCGCAAGGCTGGTTCCTTAACCACAAGCATATGACTGCTCCTTTGTTCATGTACAACATTATCAACCTAGTTGTAAAGTGCACTTATGGCTAAAGTATTTATATGCTTATATTTTAAAATTAATATAATTAATGTGAGTAGTGTTATTGTGTTTATGAGCAAAAGTAAGGAAAATTAAGAGATTATAGAAAATAAATGAAACCCTAGCAGAGGATAAAGCGGAAGATAAAGCGACCCTAGCAGAGGATAAAGCGGAAGATGATGGATGGATATATATAATGTTATTATCCGCTGATGCCACGGCTAGAATGGACAAAAACTCTGGATGGTTCAAAAGTAGTCTTTAATGTAGAAAACACTGGGTGGAAAACAACTATAACACACAGCAAGCCATGACCATAACACAAAACAATGTTCCAACACTAAACACAGGAAAGGAAGAAGGGCTTTTAAACATGTTAGTGTAGGTCACATGACGAAACACAGCTGCACCAAATCTTCACAAATGACAAACAAGGTCCGATTGGGGATGCTGATGTACCATCCGGTAGTGCTGGCACTACCACCAGTGCCCAGTAGAGGGTGTGTTTGTGAATGTGTGTGTGTGTGCTTGTTTGTATATATTTCACACGAAGTAGGAATGTTGCGGGACATCAATTGTGCAAGTATACAGGACTATGCAGAGCTAAAGGATCTAAATTAAACAAACTCACATTAAGGTTAACTGGGCAAAAACTAAAATAAATCATCTCCTGCCTCACTGTATCCATAAACATCTTTATTGGCTTCGCTTTTCCTCCTGCGTGGTGGCTCCATCCTCAGGATTTCTTTACCAAAATAAATCTCGTTCCTCCTCTGCACATGTCCAAACCACCTAAACTTTGTCTGCAAAACATTCTACCTGTGCCATCCTTTTAATAAATGCATACCTAATCTTGTCCATCCTTTGCACTTCCGGTGTGGATCACAGCATGAAGGGGAATAAACCGAGTTAAACATAGGAGACATGTTAAATCAGAGAACAGGATAAAGGTTTAGGCAGAGCTTACAGAGCTTACAGAGGTGGCCACATGAATGAACAAAAAAAACTCAAGAAAAACTAAGAGAAGTATCAAAAGGCATACAATGAACAGAAATAAACAAGTTACGGGTTGTAAACAAGAGAGAAATAACACAAAAAGGAAGCAGAGAACATTTTTGTAACAACTAAATCCAGTCCTTTTTTTTATTTTATACGTTACTGTTTACTGTGAACATTAGATTGAAAATAAGCAATGAATGGCGCTCTGTTTTGGGTGTATCTGCCAAATGTTCTCCCCTGGGTTGGATTGAGGAACACACCCACCCTAGGAAACCCACTCCTGACCCTTGTCCCTGGTTCAGGTTTAAGTGGAAGATAATGAGATGAGAATCACTGCTTTATTGCAGGCTTTATCAGAAATAATAATATTTAAATTCTTTTAATTATATAATTTGTAGAAGAGTAACATCTTTTTAAAATGTTGATTAGCAAATCTGTCAGTCTGCAAGGCCATAACAACTACAATTTACGAGAAACAGTGCAAATGCACAATACCTGCAGGAAATCAACTTAAAATTGTCTCACAGCTTTAAAAAAAAATAGTTTTTTTTTTAAATAAAAAGACCAAACTCACTGCCCATGTTGTTCTTAGGAATTTTGTTATGATTTACAGCACTCGTTTTGTCTTCATTTTTCATTTCCATTGCGCAATTTGTATGAAAGACAATCAATCTTAGTGTTGGCACCACTATGTATTGCAGATGTAATGGTGTATTTTTGGTGGCGCTGTTTTGGTTTTAACAAACATAGTGTTTGGAGTTTGATCAGCTGTTCACTTTTGTTTTAAACTGACCTTAAACCTTTTGCCACATGGCTTTAGAATCTTCCAAAATGCATTTGTCAACACAAGCACAGCTGGTGGCTGTGAAAGAACTGGGAGCTGCTGAGATGCTAGACTACTCAAAACTGTGCCACACAATTTCCCATTTAGACATTTGGACAGCAGAAGGCCATGCTTACCAGTTTAAAACTATTCCCAGACAGTTCCTATGGTTTATTTGAGTTTTGCCAACTTGTTGCATTTGTTCACAATCTGATTAAATCATCAGAAAGGTGTCTGCCTGCCAGTATACAGTATGTTATGATGCCGGTGTAAATTGTGATGTTAGACCAGTTTATGGCAGAAACTATCTGGCATCGCTGCATACCCACCTGTCCCTGCATATCCTTCATGTGTTTTTGTTTTGTGTCATCCAGAGGTAAATGAGTCTGACAACACAAAGATAGGGGTGAAACCTGGTCCGGTTTGCTGACATTGCTGAAAGCCAAGACAATTTTGGATCTGTAAAGGAGGTCAGGACATTGGTTCAGTTCCCAAAATGATAAGATTGATAGGATCTTGAGTAGATTAATCGATTCCAGATGTAATTGAACCATAATTCACCATCATTGTGGGGCAGGGGACAGAATGCTCAAGAAGAAGGTAAGGTGGAAGTGAGGTACGTTTACGGTGATGGGCATAAATTGCAAACTATTCCTGTCACCATAAAATTTACTGGCGGAGGTATAGAGTAGAGGTGGAGGTTAATCCTTGACTGTCTGCAGATTTTAGACACAGAATGGCCAGAATATTTTGCTCTAAATAGACCACTGATTGCAGGAGGCTGATTTGACGGTTCATGCATGTTCGTGGACCGGGAGTAAGCAGAAACAGACAGGCTGCAATTAATTAAATCTATTCCCTGATTTGCATCAATGCATGGCTTAAGAGGTTAGACAGGGCTCAATTTATTCATTGCTTGGTTCTGAAGTGGGGTATTGGGAACCCCCCACTAGCTCCAATATCCCCTAACTGGGCTTTCTTACCTTGTAGGTTTTGTACCAATTTACTGTCGACAGGGGTGTCCAATGAGCCTCATTTGTCTGAAGGGACTGAGACATGAGGAAAATACAGTGTCAGGGTTTTCCACTTGGCCCTGGGCAGGTAGTGGCATTTGCAACATAAGTGTCAAGTTAAAAAAAGTTAAGACGGTATACTGAGCTGACGGATTGTAAAAACAAGTTGGGTTTTTTGTAACAGCTCACAACAGACACACTGGAACTGGGCCATTGGATGGTGCCATGTTGGTGAAGCATCATCCAGGTGAGTTTACACTTAGTGGTGTGCCAGCCTTGTATTTTGTCAATTCCACTGTTATATAATTGTTTTACAGACTACTTTTGAAGACAATGGAAAACATCCATCCTCCATCTAGATCTCATTCCAGCCTTTACTGTCATTCACAATATGCTCCCCCAAATCCATCCCACCAAGCTAAAACTCTTACTTCTGTTAAAGAGTGCAGGGTGAGGGCATTCTGCTTAATTTAGTAGTGATTTCAGCCAGCCTGAAACTGGCAGTGGGAAGTGTGCCAGAGGCAGGGAGATCCTCTGAAAAAAGGAAAACTAGTGAAGTAACTGAAGTCACCTTTTTAAATCTGATTTTCTAATTATGTGTGTGAAATCACAGGGGGTAAAGAAAAATAAAGAATGATCTGGGGAAAGGATAACAGTAAGTGGGGCACTAAAGTGTTTAAGCACTAACTATGCTAAATATCATCTGTGTGAATCATTGTCATCATTCAAGGCTAAGTTGCAGTTTCTGAAAAGTCGGGAGTCACTATCTCCTGTATTCTGACCAATTCTTTCATTTTAATAAAGTTTGATACAATAACAAACTACGGTTTTGAAAAAGTTGTACAGCACCTCAGCTTTATGTGAATAGTATGTGCAGCGTTTAAAAAAATTGTTTTGTGTGTAATATACAATACATTTCTACATAAAAATCAATATCGGAGAGAAATTTGGCCACATCCCCTTTTTGCTCCACTTATTGCCCATGTTATCAGTTATACTTACCATAAAGATGGATTTTGTAGTTCTACAATTACAGAGGAAATAGACAATGGAGCAAGAAGGTGTGTCTGATTTTTTGATTGGTACTGTATATGCAAACATAATAATATCTAATAGCTGTAATTAACGGGTAGTTTTTGTTATTTTTAAAAATATGTACGTACGTGTATATGTATATATATTGTCAGTTTTTGACACCAATTGAAAGGTTATAGTCTTCCTACATTAAAAGATTCATGATGCCAACTTATTCTTTCATAGAAATAGTATTGGTGTCATTTTTTATTGCAGTTTATTTTGTTTAATTGCAGCTTTTATTAATGTCAGTAGTAGTGTTAATGTATATTTGATTCTACATAAGTAATTGAACAGACATTAATCACTCTGTCACCAATTCATGATGCTCCAACAGTTGTAGGACACTAGCCAATTATTGATTGCTGTCTTTATTTTCTTTGCCAGACACGAAGGAGCCATGCTGTTGTCACAAGGTCTTATATTGCACATGAATAATTTAATGATGCTTATTTATGTACTGATAATGAATACTTTAACTTCATTGATGGTTTGACTGGAATATTTGTATAGTAATAAATCTAGGTAATTTCACATATGTGTAATACTTACTAAAACCTTTTTATATATACAGTATGTCATTAAAATAGATCAGTAGATGATGGATCAGTCAGATGCTCCAAAAGCCTTTACCATAACTACAACATTATTCATTTTGGTATGTCATATCTCTTTCTTATACAAAAACAGCGTGCAACATTATTTTAAAGTACTTTATACCTACTAACAGATATCTGACATTTAAAGTAAAGTTTTAATACAGACTTACAATAAAATTAATCGCTTTACAACCTACAACACGAGCCTCTTACATGAGAACAACTCAGTGTTTGGTGTCCTATTATTTTACATAAAATTTCAAACTGTGAAATCAATTTGAATTTGAATACTGGCTCTATATACTAAGCTATTATAATTCATTTGATACAGTTTGCCTGCTCTTTACTAATTATCATGATAATGACAGATGTTCTGAAGTGCCCATTGAGGGCTGTTCCGTTTTTGTAAAATCACAGAAGAATGTCTGTTGTTTTTTTGAACTGACCTGTTGTCATGGTGCTTGTGGCCATCATGGCAAGGTGTGCTTCTCAGTGCACCAGCAGGGATCACCTGACTCCAATTAGATGTGTAGAGCAGCAGGACCAAGGGACATTAAACACTGCAGTATGAGCACAAACATAACCATCACCAGGGCAACTATTCAGGGCAAAGACTCAGTGCCTTGTTCTTTTGGGAGCAGGATAGGGCTGTTCTACAACATGAATCTGCATTCCAATGTTTTGCACAGCATTTGTATGTATTGTTCGAGAGACATACTGCAGTATTTAATCATGTTTAAAATCCCACTTAAATCTTTATCTTCATTATAAACAATGGTTACAGATATAGATGCAAAAAAAAAAAACTTCTGCTGTGCATGTCCTACTTGTGCACTGACATTAATCTAACCTCAGAAGTAAACAACTTTTTTTTTATTGTGAATCATCCATTTAACAAGTTACCTTAAACTTTTTGAAAAGAAATTTTCTCGACCACTGAATATTGAATATTTTTCCTCATATAAAATTAATTAATACTTTCACATTCACGTATACATTTTAAATACATTTGTTTGGCGGCATAGATATGTATGCAATATTTCAAGTAGATTGAGTCATAAGTGGGTCAAATTAAAAGTCAAATATTTGTACAAGACAGAATCACAGACAGAGAAAATCACAGACAGAGTGAGGTCAAAAAGCCACTAATGCTTTATTTTCTGTAGGTTTAAATCATATACACTAAATGTTTCCTTTAATTAAACACATAAAATAACACAACAAGGTGTTATCTTGGAAAAAAGATGGGTGTTATGACAAAAATATCATTTTTGATAATCTTTTAGAATACACAGTGAGTCACAATATCTTATAATAGAATGATGTTTTAAAATCCTGTAGTCTTTGTAGTCAAACAGGTCAGTGTTGAAATGCTGCTGATATCCATGATATAGATTATGAAATTGATTTCTTTTTGAACATGAATCTTGCATTTGTGTCTTAAGTATATTTACTGTGTTATTGTAGATAAAATATCAAAACAGGCCATAAAAACATAAGTCACCATAATGATTAGATGTTATATAGACTTTTTAATCATCCTTATTTTTTAATAAATAATAGATTCATATTCACTAAACAAATGCTGTTTTATAAAAACTTTTGTGTGTTTTAGCATTTAAGCTTTTGTATATAAGCCTATTTGAATAGTGTAATTTCCTTTTTCTTTTTTTGCTTCTCTACATTTAGCTTTGAGCAAAACAGTGCAATTATATAAAAGGTGGGAGGTGCAGGGACAGGCACAGAAAAATGTACTCAATTCCTCAGGGCTGGCCACATTTCACCTTACTTAAATTAAAGGTGGTGTATTTGAAGGGGCCTATAAAAAATGATGTTGTCTTCCAATTTAGACTCGCAGATGATGCTATACATATGTACTCTGTTGTCGGATACTACAGTAACCAGAGCTACTGTTGGAGATTTTAAACTCTATTCAGAATCACTTTATTTCGCCAAGTATGTTACACATACAAGGGATTTGTCTTGGTGACTGCACATATATATGACCTACAAAAGGAATTTCTACACAAAATGTACTATAGAAAGTATAATACAATCAAGTCAAATCTAAAGAGTAAAGAAAAGAAATAAAAAGGACACGAGGACCTTGAGAAAATAAGGGATGTCTGTCCATATGGAATGTAAAATTACTGTGAATGTATTTCAAATAAAATATACAGTGTACTATGTGATTTTTACACATAATTACAGAATAAATATATATTTTTACAAACACTGTTGTACAGATGTGCAAAATTTGTAATTTTTTGCATTGAGGAAGTATGTTGCAAGTTGTTTGTTAAAAAGTGCAGAGTGTCTACTGTGGTTGCTGAGTGCTACAAAAGCTGTTAGCATGCCTGGTTGTGGTGGCTTTGATGGGCCTGAATCTTCTGCCAGAGGGAAGTGGTTTGAGATGTAATGTTCAGGATGAGAGGGGTCAGAAGTTTTTAGCTATTCTATCTTATTACGGCATCTTTCTATGTACTTGACTTTATTTAACCTGCTTTTCGTTACTAAATCAGTCAATTTCCAATAAATTTGCAAAAATGATAACAAAGAAGAGGGGACCATACACTTTCAGAAATGTGCTAAGTTGAGAGCTGTTTGTTTGTCAACCATAAAGATTCTGATGTTAAAACAATAGTTCTTTGCTTAATTTGTTACACTTATTATTTCGTTTTTCCAGTCTACATGAGGTTTATTGGTCCTTGGTTTAGCTGTTACATGTCTAATTAAATTTTAAATCTGTCTCATTCGGTTCAGCTGTGTGTCTACCATGTGTCTTATTTAAGCCTGCCTCACCTGCATCTTAGCATTAGAATAACTTTCTGAATAATTTTCAGTTAATCCTGTTTGTCTGTGTGCGTATGTGTGTTTGTATCCCGTGTTGTTCCTTGCAGTGAAACCTCTCATTTTATCAGAGAATTTACTTTCAGCACCATACAGACGGCAGGCGTAACATAATTTCTCCTCCAGTCAAACGCCTCATACCTTTCATCCTCTAAGCACCACACATTTTTCCTAAAATAACCCCAAAACAAATGCCAAAAAGTTTTTTTTCTTGTCACTGTCACTTTTGTTTGTTTACAAAGCAGAATAATGAGGATTAAATGGGTCAAGAAACAGATGGACTACAATCTCTAATTGTAAAACTAGAAAGTTAATGTATAAAATGGACAACGAATATAAAATAAAGATGTTGGTATAAATTGTGCAGTATTGTGCAGGAAATGATAGTTATATTCATGTGTTAAAGACTGTAAGGATGAATGTAATTAATTAATTCACCATAGTTAATAAACAAATTAACATTGTGATTTTTTTTTCGTAACAACTTGTGTAGCGATAATTATTTACAGTATTAGCAGACTGATTATTAAAATATAGTCATACTACAATAGAAATAAATATACTAAAATACTATAGTTAATAATAAATGTAAGCTCTCAGTTTTATGTACATACATAAATGTACATACATGTACAAACTCCTTGGTGCTGTGAAGTTAAATAAAGCTGAAAATAAGGTGACATTTCTAGCGGATGACTGGGTTAATTATAGATTTTCAGGGGGCTGCATTATTTTTGAAGGTCCTCTTCTTGATTTGTCACCAACACACGTACAATCTCTTGTCTACTTATTGTCACTCCTATAATCATTTCTGTGTATTGTGTGGTTTCAACCAGTCCTTCTTGGCTCTCTCACCCTTGTACATACTCTTGTCTGCTACCTACCACTTAAGCAACCCACAATGTTCTCTGTAAAAAGCATTTCTTTTTCTGTATTCCATAAAAATCTTACTGCCATTCACCTTCTTTGTCCATTTAGCATAATGTCATTGCTAATGCACTAAAAGACTGCATCCCACATACATATTGTAAATACAACAAATACATCTATACACACACACACACACAAATTTTCTAGTCTTAAAAAATACTGGAAAATCTTGCAGTGACCTCAATCAGAGCTCATAAAAATGGATTAAACTGAAAACTAAAATAGCTTTGTTACAGTAGTGCTCAAAACCTTAAAAGTAGTTTGCACTTGCATATGACTGTAAACATCATCAGTAATTTTTTATTTTTGTTCAAATTCAATATTAATTTTTTTTAAATTAAGAAATAAAGTGGCCGAAATATGACAATCTTTTTGTTTGTTCTTTGATGTGATTTGATACCAGTATATTCAGTATATGAATATAAAATTTATTGGTAATAATAAGTTTTATACACTGTCTTTCCTAATCTTTTTAGAACAGCTTTAGCTCTGAAATGTTAGTGGTTAGCACACAGTTCATGTAAGGACAGTGTTTTAAGGTCAGGAATAACTATTCTGTAGTATAATCGACTTGCGTGACCCGTGTGGGAGTTGTCCTGCTACATGACCTATTTTTTTTTTTTCAAAAAACTCAGTTCACAGACTGATGTCCTGATGTTTTCTTTAGAATTTGCTGGTATGATTTTAAAATTTTGGTGGCACGTCGGTGCAATGATGAGTGCAGTTGGCTCATAGTAAGAAGGTCTTGGGATCTGCAGGGAAAAGAAGACTCTTTCTGTGTGGAGATGTTTTCTTTATTTCTGTTTTTGTTGTCCTGCTTCTTTTTTTCTTTACAGCAGAACATGGTAAATTGTTAAATAAAACTCAACTTTTACATGGTGGCTTTATTCACATAAAGTCAGTCACATATTAAATCTCATTGACCCCTTAATCCTCCACTCGGGTTCGCAAAATGTTTCGGGCTAATATAATCAGGACAGGGTGCCAATCTATTGCTGGGCCCACATGCACTCACACAATATAGTGGCAATTAAGAGCAGCCAATTTACCTTCAAGCCAAGTTTTTAACTGTGGGAGAAAACCAGAGAAGCTAGAGAAAACCCACGCGGATATGGGGAGAACATGGAAAGTACACCTAGATCGAGATTTGAACCTAAATCCCCAGCACTGAGGGGCTTTTTGCTTTGTCACAAAACAGTACCTCAAAAACACTTAAAAAAAAGTGAAAGATCTGTATGCAAACGACTGGTATTGTTTAAGAGTAGATTACTAGTTGAGAAAAAACATCCTAATAACTTATTAGTAGAAATTAGGTCTACAGCTTAAGCCAAAAAAGAACAAGAGTATGGGATATAATGAGGCAGATTCATGGTAACCAACATGAGCCGGGATCTGTACCAGATAAACATGAAACAAGAGAATAAGGCTTGCAATTTGCAAATAAAATTAGCACTGATTCCGTTGCGAATAATGCAATCAAGCTGTTTTGTGAATGTAGCATGTAGTGCACTGATTGTAAATAAAAAATTTAGAAATGCTGTAATGTAACACAAATTTAATTTACTAAAAAATGGTATGTTAATTGTTAAATTACTTATAGCCATTACGATAAAATTCATTATTTGAAAGCTTTTAGGAGGCTTCCCAGCAAAGGTTCAAGATGATGAAGAGATGATGACTGGTAATAAACTGTCAAACTTAAAACAAACTTAAAAATGTACTTATGTTTTTAAAAAATAGGTTTGTGGAAACTTAAAATAACTTAACATAAGTCACCCTGTTAAACTGCAGAAGAAGACATTTGAATGTTCTCTTCAAGTAAAAAGTAAATAGAATCAAGTCAACTTTTCTTGTCATTTCAACAACATAAATTAATGTACAGTGCATAGCAAAGCAAAACAGTGCTCCTCCCAGGCCAAGGTGCTACATAGTACAACAACCTACACAATGCAACATAAATTGCAAGTATTTTGGGGGAAATTAAGTGAGGTTGCGGTGTTGTCATTTTTTAATGTAACAACAGCAAATATTTTATCTAAGCAGTAGCTGTTTTGTGGTCGAGTCTCTGGGTCTATCTGCCGGTCGAGATTGTGTATTCATACCTGACTTATTGTTCAGGGTGCTGATGGCTTGGGGGAGAAACTAATGCATATTGTGGATCTGAGGTCATTAATGCTTTGGTATTTTTTTCCAGACAGCAGAGGGTTATTCCACAATGCTGGCTGCTTTGCGAATTTAATGTGTGGTGTAAATGTTGGTGATGGATGAGAGAGCGACACAGATGATGTTCTCCGCTGTCCGCACTAACCTCTGCAGGGATTTGCGAACCAAGACTGTGTGATTTCCAGGCATTGATGCAGCAGCATATGATTTGCTTAATTCTTCATCTGTAGAATATAATGAGGATAAGAGGTGAAAGACTGGCTTTTTCCTTAACCTTCACAAGAAGTAGGGATGCTACTAAGCTTTTTTTTTGTCTATGGAGCTCAGGTTAAGGAACCAGGTGAGATCCTCTGCCAGGTGAACACGAAGTTGGTGGTGGTGATGGTCTTCACAGTGAAACCATCGATATTTAGTGGAGAGTGATGTTTCTCTGAAGCCGACAACCATGATGCATCTGCCTTAGAGAACATGAGCCCTGTAGTTCGCCACAATTTTCCAGGCAAAAAGTATGCATAAAAATTTGTATTTTTTGTTTCATGGTCTAATTTTCACAATATTACTATCTCCCATCATGAAATGTAGATTAATTAGCCTAAATAACGATTGTGTGCTTTTAGTCTGTGTAAATGAGCTTGATCCTGGTTAAGCTTAACCCATTGAGTTATAAGACACTGTAAAATGGGTTCTTAATAGTGGGATGTCACATAAATATCACGATAAATGTACGTTATTGATATGAAAATAAACTGAACAAGGTACACAGTTCAAAAAAAGCTGAAGCTGATATTCAAAAAGTTGCTTGTAGTTGTATGAGGGGTACAAGATCAGATATGCTATGTTAAAAGTAACAGTTAGCCTTTAACTCTGAATTCTATACTTAAACGCTCACCTTTTCACTGAGACTCCCTGTAGACCAGTTCAGTTACTGTCATTTGCACAAGGCACAGCCCCTCAGTTCTGGCCTCTGTCATGCTGCTTTTCAAAGGCCATTAAGCTGCCTTTGTAAAAGCTCTGAGGCTAAAATGCCACTGACACATCTAAAAGAGTAAGGGTGCCCAAGGTGAGAATATTTTAATACACATCAGCTTATATCACACCGCCACTCAGTTGCTCTCTTACAGCATGGGTTAGCTGATGGTGGGTTAGCTGATGGCCCCATGGTCTGATGACCATGTGATTGTTAAAACATCTTCTCTTTGGTTAGATTTATTTGATACCTCATCATTCCTTTCTTATTTTTCCTTTTTTTTTTCTCGTTGGTCTGTGTTTTTAAAAATGTTTATTACTGTTGTCTGTATTGTTTTTTCCATTATATATATATATATATATATATATATATATATATATATATATTCGTTCATTCATTATCTCCCGCTTATCCTCTATTAGGGTCGCGGTGGGGTTCCCCATGCCCATCCAGGGGAGAACGTCTCGGGCGCTGGGCAGATAGACCCAGGACAGGGCGCCAATCCATCGCTGGGCACACACTCACTCACACAGACACACTCTATAGGGGGCAATTTTGAGAATTCAATTAACTTGTTCCATGTTTTTGGACTGTGGGAGGAAACCGCAGACACGGGGAGAACATGGAAACTCCACCCAGATGGGGATTCGAACCGGGAATCCCTAGCGCTGAGAGGCGAACGTGCTAACCACTAAGCCACTGTGCCGCCTATATATATATATATATATATATACTGTATGTGTGTGTATTTGTATATATGTGTGTGATGACTGCTACAAATGAAAAACACCTAAAAATGTTTTGGATTAAATAAAATTAAAAAAAGATATCGTGTAGCAGTTTAGTGGCAAACATATTTCTAAATTATAATCTGTTTTTATTTTTACTTAGTTTCTATAATAATATGTGCTAATTATCATTCTCGCTCTCTCTGTCTCACTTTATCTTTTTGGTGTCTAATTAGTAAGAAGAGCAATTAATTTTGAGAGCAATCAATTTAGTATCCTTTAATTTTATCTTTAAAGCCTTTGAAGCAAAAATAGTTTGAAAGCATTTTGTAGAATCGTACATACTACAGAGGTAAGAATAGCTTCAAAACTGTTAAATAGTATCTATGGATATATGAATGAATACATTTCACAAGAGCTGTATTAAATATTGCAGAACTGATGCCCTGTTTTGGATTCCAAAGAGTTCCCTGTGCACTTTCACTTTGAGTGCTTGTGATTTTTCAGGTTTTCATTGATTTTCAGAAAGTGTGTGTGTGTGTGTGTGTGTCTGCATCAGAATGTGTGAGTTTTTAAGTGGGAAAGAGAACAAGCGGGTGTATTTTGGTAACATGTAATGTCTGGTAAGTCTTTGTTCATCAGTAGAGCAGCTGGTATAGCAGAGGCCTTGAGGCCTTATTGTGTGGCTGCTGTTTTGCTGTTCTGTAGAAAAGGGGCATGGCAGGTGTACCAATATCCCTCTGATGAGGAGAACAGACAGTGAGGTTGGCTTAAGCCAAATACACATGTTAATGCCTTACTTAATGATTTGTTGTTTTCACTTATTAGCTCACAATTTATGTTCAGCTGTTATGTTCCCATTTAATTTTATCTTTGATTAAATCTAAAATGGAATTCTCAAAAGCATATAGGGCATTAGCAACGGTGGATAAGCTTTTTAATTGTATTAGAAGGTGGTCCTTTGAATTGTGTCCTGTTTATTCAAAAAACATTAGAATTTAAATGACCATTTACTGTTGATTTAGTGTAACATTATATTGATGTAGTGATAATGTTACAGCTAATCTTCATTTTGTTTGGGCCAGTATGCCATTTTATAAATACATATTTAATAAATGTACATAACAGCTAGACTTTGTAATATTGCAGAAATCTTTTCTCACTATCTTCTGCTTAGTCCTCTGTTAGGTTTCCCCATGCCCGTCCAGGGAAGAAAGTTTTGGGCACTGGACAAATAAACCCAGGACAGGGCATCAATCTGTTGTTGGGCACTCACTCACTCACTCACTCGTACTATAATGGAGCGTTTTAGAGCAGGCAACTCACCCTGAATACATGTTTTTGGACTGTGGGAAGAAATATGAAGAAAACCAACGCAAACACAAAGAGAACATGGAAATTCCACCCAGATCAGGCCTTGAAACTAGACCCCGAGTGCAGTATTGCTTTTTAAAAATATATTCTGTCTCTTTTTTTGTGTGTCACTTGGTGCTCAACGCCTGGAACATTCTCCATTAGATGGACATCTCTGGACAGTCCCCAATGATGTAATATATATATCCATCCATCCATCCATCCATTATCTTCCGCTTGTCCGGGGTTTGGGTCGCGGGGGCAGCAACCGAAGTAGGGAGACCTAGACCTCCCTCGCCCCAGCCACCTCCACCAGTTCGACTGGGGGAACCCCGAGGCGTTCCCAGACCAGCTGAGAGATATAATCCCTCCAGTGTGTCCTGGGTCTTCCCTGAGGTCTCCTTCCAGCTGGACTTGCCTGGAACACCTCCCTAGGAAAGTGCCCAGGAGGCATCCTTACCAGATGCCCGAACCACCTCAACTGGCTCCTTTCGATGCGGAGCAGTAGCGACTCCACTCCGAGTCTCTCCCAGATGACAGAGCATCTTACCCTATCTCTAAGGGAGAGCCCAGCCAGCCTGGGGAGAAAAAACATTTTGGCCGCTTGTAATCACGATCTTGCTTTTTCGGTCATTACCCAAAGCTCATGACCATAGGTGAGGGTTGGAATGTAGATTGACTGGTAAATCGAGAACCTTGCCTTGTGGCTCAGCTCCTTCTTTACCACAACAGACCAGTATAGGGTCCGCATCACTGCTGACCCCGCAGCGATCTGTCTGTCAATCTCACGCTCCATCTTACCATCACTCGTGAACAAGACCCCGAGATACTTAAACTCCTCCACTTGAGGCAAGATCTGATCCCTGACTCTACCCTTTTCCGACTGAGAACCATGGCCTCAGATTTGGAGGTGCTGATTTTCATCCCGGCCGTTTTACACTTGGCTGCAAACCGATCCAGCAAGAGCTGAAGTTCGCAGCCTGATGATGCTAACAGGACCTCATCGTCTGCAAACATCAGCGACGTGATCGTCTTGGGAGACCCTGCCAGGGGCTTTTTGCCCCAGACAACATAGCTCCTAGGATCATTCAAGCACGCAAACTCCTCCACCACGGTAAGGTGGTGATCCAAGGAGGAGGACATAATATATAATTAAATATAAACATTTCTCATTTCAATTTAACAGGTAGGTTAAGACTTAAGTTTTATGAATGTTCATGTATTTTGATTGGCAGCCATCAGCTCTAGTCAAATTTTTTATCACTGAGGATCACCTATGATAAAATATCCAAACTAAGCATGACCTGTTGTGCTGGTGGAACTCTATAGCAATATTACAACAGAGCTGTTAAACTGACTTTTAGGACCTGATGTGCACAGTGGGGCTGTACAGTATAACAGCACTTATTTAAGTGCCCTAATTGGCCAAATGTTTTAGAGATTTTGGAAAGTATTGCTGCTTCAAGCACACAGATGTCATACATTAATTTCTGGAACAAATTTAAGCCTATAATCTGGAATTTATTTTGAAAATGCTTTATACATAATCAGATACTGTTGCTAATTGTAGCATTTGTGTTTTAAATTTGGCAGCTGTTGCACACATATAAAGTGGTATCTATTTAATGAGCTGGCAGAGTACAGGGAGTTAATAAGTTGGCTAATCTGTGTTTCACTCTAGTAGCTTGTGTAGTTAATTTATGCACAGTAACGATTATATTATAAATCTGTGAAGCTTTCACCACATTGACTAAATAAAAGCAATGCTTCTTATCAGTTTAGTAAAAGCTGACCTTTTCTTAACACTTAATCATCTTCAACTTTTTAAAGCAGCTTAAACAATTTTTAAATCGATAAACAACGTATTTGTGATACTCATACCTGTCCCTGATGTGCATCCATTTGTCCTCCTTCTCACAAACAGTTTGTTTTCTATTTTCCTTCTGTCCTAATTAGCAGCTGGAACTCTAGAAAGCCATGTCATAGTTCATATTCTTGCAGACAGAGGGGGCATACTTTCTTTTCAGAAACATACTGACAGGGGCTCTGAGTGATAAATAGTGACTAAAGGCAATTACAGTGGGCTGCTTCAGTGGAATGTGCACAGCCTTGTTCTTTGCAGAGTTTCATCCTTGAGAAAGATCTATTGCTGACAGAAACACTACCAGAACCAGAATGAAAGTGACAAAAGCATTGGGTTGTTAACCTAGAGAGAAGGTTAAGCAGACCTGCGATGGTCAGCCATGGTAAGTTCCAGTGTTGTGTTAAGTCCATGCTCCTCAGAAAAAGTCACAAGATAGCATAAAATCTCTAAGTATTTAAAATATTAAAAATGATTTGATTTCTCGTTGAGAATGAGAAAGCTACTCCACTATTAAATTGTTTAGGCCTTAGGCCCCTCTGGAGTTATATATTTGCAAAGGTCTTGGTTTTAATTCTCCTGGAGAGTAGACAAGGTTCTTTAGAATTTTAAATTTGCATTTTCTCCCCTTTTCCACTCACATTCTAAGGGTTGAATTGGTAATAGTAAATTGCACATTGGTATAAAAATGTGTTCTCATCCCTTCTTTTCATCCTACCAGACTTAGGAGTGTTTCCAGCAACCCAGTGAACCTAATTGCATTAAATGGTTTAGAAAATATATTGCGTTTTGTTATTACAAATATTCCTGTAAGTGGGACCTGTGGCACAGTGGTGCTATGGGTAGCACTTCCACCTCTTAGCAAGGAGGCCCTGGGTCCAATTCCAAGTTGTGGTAATCAATCAGTATTGGTCTTTTCTATGTGCAGACTACATGTCCTCCCTGTGCCTGTGTGGGTTTACGCTGGTATTCTTCTACATTTCAAAGCAATTCTGAAAGGCAAATTACTTTTTTCTTATGCTACTAATTGCCTCTTTGACTGTATTCTTTGTAATTGTTCCTGTGGGGAAAATAGCCAGTGTAAAATAACCTTAGTGATCCATTCTTGAGTGGTGATAACATTTATTGCGAAGTGGACTTGTGTGTGGCTGGTGTTCATGTTCGTGTGTGTATGTTCCTATGCACATTTATGAACATGCAAATTTAAAAAATATACATAAATAAATATTGCTGGATGATGCACACAAACTAATACATCAACAAGTTAATTTTCTTTTTCTTCACATTTATTGAAGTTCATGTTTTATCAGACTGAACTTATGGTTTAAAACATTAATATTATGACAAATGCAGACCAGCCAGTATCAAACCAGAAATTTGTTTTCCCTGAATTAAAGTTTTTATCACTGAAGCCTGCTGATAATGGTTACTAATAGATTTTTCTTTAACATTATAGTACTTATAAAATACGTTTCTAAATCATGGTCATAATATTAATTATAAAATGGGATTAAAAAATCTTCTCAAAATTTAATGTAAATCTAAATACAAGAGATAACACATTAAAACAACTTCTGCAATTCTGGGCTAAATGTTTTTGAATTTTCCATGTAGTTCACATGTTCTCCCAATATGTGGAGGAGACGTGGGGCGTTTTTTGAAGGGGATTTGGGCCCATCCCAGTGGTCATGGTGGAAAAATCCTACAGTAACTCGCAAATGCCACACCAAAAGGACAAATTTCTTGTTGGTGCTACCCATCATTTTGCTCTTCATAATATTGTTAAATACATCAATAATTAATCCTGAAATGTTTGTAAGCAACATATTACTTCTGTAACCCATGGAGCAAGTTTGAACTAATTAAAATACAATCTTATATATGGGAGCATCTGATGAATAATAAGAGAACTATTAGAAGTGGACGAAATTAGCAAAGTCACTTTTATCGAATAACAATAAAAGTGATACACTCTTTTTGTTATTCACTATTTTCTTTAAATCTCTGGGCTAATATCAAATTGTTTTAACATATTCAAGTAAAACTTGGCTGTTTTGGATGGAAAATCTTTGTTTGATGGAGCTGGTAAAATCTCATATTGGACATCAGAAATGTGATTTGAACACATGCTCTTTTTATATGATATTAGAAGCCAAATTAGGGTGGAAACTGTTTTTACATTAAAAACTTAAGTTGCCATACAAGTTAGCTAAACCAAAAGTAAATTATGTCTGTTATCTCTGTTAATTATAACAGTACACAGCAGCAGAAAACAACAATACAGAAATTTTTTTTGAGTATTTTGAGTATTAATATTTAACCAATTCATTTGTATTTTTTCTTGTGTGGACGAAAATGTAATAAACAATATATCTTCCAGATTTTTGTATTTAGCATTCCATCTCTGGGCATAGAGGAATGAAAGATGCTTAAAGGGGAAAATTTGGAACATCCTATAGGTGTTTTAGTTGCTGCCTATTGTCCTTGATTTCACCTCCACTATACCAAGCATCGCCTGTGTTCCTATGCCCCTGCTACAATTACATACATCACTTCTGTAGAGACTGACCAGACCTTTCAAAATGTACATTATCAATTTGGACTCTCACTACAGTGTGAAGTTTTATTGTGCCACCCTGAGGAGGTGTTCTCACTGAGATTTGGCTCAGGATGGGAGGACCTTCTGCAGGAGCTGGCACTGTCTGTAATGTGTCAGAGAAAGGTTACATTAAGGACACAGGACATATGTGTTAAGGTGTAACTATTCTTCTTTGTCTTTATTCTTTAATATAATAGTAATTGTGTTGAAGTATATTTGTATTTTTTTTAACATGCATAAAATTTTTTGAGGCAGAGTATCTCAGAGTAATTAAATGTAACTGTTACAGAAACAAAAGAAAATAATTGGTTTAGTATTACAGCTGTAAATCAATCAATCAAAAGCCCATGCCATATTACAAAAAATAATTGGACACTGTACAATGTTATTATTATGATCATCAGTTTATCATGGATACGTGTGATACCTGTCTGTTGTGACTTTTTTTAATGGTAGCTTTATCTGATCATTATTTACTATTTTATGTTTATTATTACCTTTAGATATATTCATTCATTCATTCATTATCTTCCGCTTTATCCTATATTAGGTTTGCGGGGGGGGGGGGGGGTTCCCCATGCCCATCCAGGGGAGAACATTTCGGGCGCTGGGCAGATACACCCAGGACAGGGCGCCAATCTATCGCTGGGCACACACTTACACACACACAGACACACACACAAACACACTCTACATGGGGTAATTTGGAGAACTCAATTGACTTGATCCATGTTTTTGGACTGTGGGAGGAAACCGTAGAACCTGGAGTAAACCCACGCAGACACGGGGAGAACATGGAAACTCCACCCAGCTGGGGATTCGAACCAGGAATCCCTAGCGCTGAGAGGCGAACGTGCTAACCACTAAGCCACCGTGCTGCCCTTTAGATATATAATTTGTCTTATTATTCAAAGCATCTGCTCAGTGGGAATCAGATGATTGAACTTATTTGGTTTAAAAGAAGAAACCGCTTCTGACTAGCTAAATCAAAGACTAGTTTTTCTTTTGGTTGTAGAGTAGCAAAATCAGCAAGGGGTCTGTTTTAACAGTTTGATGCTCATAAATCTTTTGATGTATTTTTATTTTAGCATTTTAAAAATTTTGAAATTAAGCCCCGCCACAAATTTGTTTTCAAAAAACAAATTCCAGATTTCAATTGATTATACATTTAACAAACATAGTTTGACATTATAGGATAAGATATCATTTTCCCATGCAGTGACATTTGCATTGTTATAATAATAGCAAAAAATTTTTAGGAAACTACGAAAAATAATGTCCATAGAAAGTAGGTAAAAAGGAATAAAATTAGGTACAAAAAAAACAGTAAAAATGAACTCTATTCACTAAGCTATTCTTAGTGTAAAATATGAAATATTGCACTTAAAGTGTGTATTGCACATATAAAGTATTATTTTGATCGAAATGCACACAGTTTCAGTTAAGCTCATCAGGTAGGAAGACTACTGTGTCCCTGGGTGGGATTGAATCACAAAGCTAAACGAACTAACCAATTGTGCAACAGAGACACCCTATATTCTTGTTTGGCGATATTTGCAAACTGACATGCTTATAAAAATGCTGTATGAGTTTACAATGTTAAAAAATATATAATGGTAATGGAAGATAGATATCTTAATTTAAAAGTATGAAAATTTTATCTTTTAAATTTCAAACCTTTTTTAATACAACCAAATAAACACAAGATATATAATGAGGGATATATAAAAGAGCTGTACTTGTAAAGCATTGTTGGGCATTGTTGGGAAAGTAAACATCTAATAATTAAACTATTGAAGTGCTGGTCAAATAAGGTGTGAATCCGGTTTAACTGGACCAGATAAAAAGTATATAAGTGCTACATGAGCTGCTTAACATTTGTGATTATTTTGTCCCTTTCTCTCCCTTTCTCTAATCCAGGTCGAAAATTTCTCATAGCCAATGCACGGGTTGAGAACTGTGCCATCATCTTCTGTAATGATGGTTTTTGTCACATGTGTGGCTACACACGTGCTGAGATCATGCAGAAGCCATGCACCTGTGATTTCCTGTATGGACCCCATACCAAGAGACTGGCCATCGCGCAGATGGCTCAAGCCCTGCTAGGCTCAGAGGAGAGAAAAGTGGAGATCATGCTCTACAGGAAGGACGGTAGGAGAGCGCTGATACTGTTTGTTGTTGCAGGATGTGACTAATAATGATTTGGATGATGAGCTATGAACGCTGTGTGTGACGTACTGCAAGGCAGTGGCTCAGCCACTGATACAGAGCTTACAAAGAGATTACACCTGTTTCTGGAAGCCATGCGCTGTGTGTTGTCCACAGGAATTGTGTAGGGTTTAAGAGATGAGATTTATCTTGGCAAAGTGTTTTTATTGTTGCTCAGTATTTGTATGATGGGTATAAAGACATGATGGTATATTCAAAATATTGTGTTGCTATGGTTTTGGAACAATTTAGGTAGATAATGCAGGTTTCTATCATGGAAGTTTTCATGGGTTTTACGTCTGTGAAACTTTGTTTTTTGTACGTTACCATACTGTACCAGTCAAAAGTTTGAACATACCTCCTTTTTTATCCACCTTTGTACATTTTATCAGGTTCACTTACTGTAAGGATGGACATTGTAGTTCTACAATTACAGACTGTAATCCTTCTGTCTGTCAGACGGTCATCCAGTCTGTAATTGTAATACTACCAAGTCCATCTTTATGGCAAGTGAAGACAATAGTCAATGGGGCAAGAAGGCTGTGTGTCCAAACTTTTGATTGACACTGTAAGTAAAAAGTTGGATAATAACGAAAAAATATACATTAATATCAATATCACGAAAAAACATACATTAATATCAATGATGTATAATTAAAGTAAAAAGAAAGTAATATTGAAGCATATCTTTGAAGTATTTGCTAGTATTTTGGAATCATGCTCATCCTCCAGATGTTTTATTTTATCAATACCAATGGCATTAACACAACACCAATGCAAAATGATGTAATGATTTAAAATTCAGTTCCATCTTAACCTCATTAGTTTATAACCTTTGAATATTACCTGGCTTTTCTAGATGTTCTGTAGCTCATTTTTTGAGGTGTGTCTAATACAAACTTCCCTAGGAACAGCAACTCTTCAAATCTTCATCAGTAAATTAGCATAAGAGGCCTGCTTAGGTTTTTTAGAATGGATATGCCTTTGTAGAACAAGAAAGTTTGCCTATAAAAGTTAGAGATATGTGTCCAAAACCAAATCAATCTGATATTGATCTAATCTATAATAATATATCATTAATTGGTATCTGAAATGTAAAATATTAACTATTTGATCTTTCCTGTTGTGCCTTTTTGACATTGATTGTAATGATTACACATGCAGCATCATTAAGTTACTAGCAATTGCACTAAACACTGAAGGTAATAAAAGCTATGCTAAGTTATAACTATGAGTTTGCTAACAACAAAGAATTTTACCCTGCTGTGCAAGAGCACTGTTTTTGTTTTAAAGCATGTCAATACAAGCAGTACTTGAAGCTTGCAGTGAACTGGTTAATGTTTTCCATTTCTATATTCACAAAACTCGACTATATCTGTTAAATATACGAAACATAATGTAGGTTTTGAGATTTCTTAACTATTTTCCTATTAATCTCATATGGATATTGAATACTGAATTTGTAAATGCCATAGAATGACATGGTGTGAACACTTGACAGGTGTAGCAACAGTAACCAGTGGGGGTGGGACTTGGGTTAATTGATTAAACACGCTGCGTCCAACATTACCTACTACACAGCAAGCAAGAATTCCCAGGTTGACCTACTCAATTGATTGCCATTTTGAAGTAAGCAGCAGCAGCTATCTACCCCATGATTCAGCTGGAACAGAAGGATTCAACTGATGAAAAAAATAGTGGAGACTACCACAAAAATAAAATAATTTATATCATAGCCCCCTTCTCTGCCCCTCTTTTGTCTGGGTTAGTGATGATGTTTTCTTGCAAAATATTTTTTTTCACTGGTGTTGCTGCTCGAAACCACATAGAGGTGCTGAGACATTTTGAGCTGCTTTATAGTGGTTGCAAAGCATATATAAAGTTCTGCAGGGTTCCGATGATTATGTCAAATGTCACCGTTATAGAATCAAAAATGTGGATCTGAGCTTCTGCATGTTAAATTGTTCACATCTTTTCAAGGATTCAAGGAGACTTTATTGTCATCTGCATCAAATGTGCTACATGAAATTAAAACGAAATTGTGGCTCTTGGACCCAGTTTCACCCAAAAGGGATTATTGTATCAGAATAAAAAGTAGAAAATAAAAATAGATTTAAATATAAAATATATAATGGAGTGGCAGTGTACTATATAAATTAACAGCACATAATATGAAATATAAACATTAGCGGCATGTTATATATACAATGATAGTGTCCAGAGAGAGGCCTGCCTCAGGCCTTGCTGATTTAAATGAATTTGTGTATTTATAAAAAACAGACAAGAATTTATTAAAAAGTTTTAGTGCATAACATTTTCTGATAAACAATGTGTTGTGTAACAGAAAAGCATGTTGTCAAAGTTTTCATGTATAAAAAGTGTATAAATACTATAAATAAACTTTCATGGTATAAAAAAAAACATTCTGTGTCTTTGATGTGATTTAAACTAGACAACAAAAATTCTAGATAATTAGAAATGTTCTTAATATAACATTTTAGCAAAAGAACCATATTGCTATCAGCTGGAAGGAGTGAAAGACAGCTAAAATGAGAGAGTGAGAGCAGGTAAACAAAAGTGCAATCATACAAAAAACAAAGTTAATCAATTTCATTATTTGTGTGGTGATTGATCATGTTTCCTTCTATTTAATAGCCTAAGAGGTCTCCACACCATCCATCATGACTAACATTGTTTACTGTTAGATATATAGAGCATTGGTCTCACTAACCTTTGAGATCATTATAATGTTATAGAATTTAAAGTTGGTTTAAAAGATTCATTTATCACCAGTGTTAAAGTTACATTTTGGAACATGTGTTTGAACATTTTAGATTTAGTCATTTAGCAGATGCTTTTATCCAAAGCGAGTTACAAATGAGAACACCACAATGCAGTAGTTATGAAGAACACCAGCTACACTGTAGAATTATCAAACCTAATTGTTATCTGATCCTGCACCCCCCCCCTTTAATAATTGTTTTTATTTAACTAATGTTTTTCCCCCTGCAATAGGTGTTTCTTAAAAAGTTGAGTATTTAGTAGTTTCTTAAAAATGCCAAGTGACTCTGCCTTCCGGACAGAGTTGCGAAGATCGTTCCACCATCACCAGGCGACAATCATCACTAGAGTAAAGTGAATGAGCCGGAGTGTATTTTGAAAAGATAGAGTGAAGGTAAGAGGTTGCAGATTCAGAAATGGTCCTGTAGGCCAGAGTCAGTAACTTGAGTGACATGAGTTCACATGGGTTGTTTGAATACAAGTCGGGCTGCAGAGTTCTGAATTGCCTGATTGTGGAAGCTGGGAGTCGTTAGGGGCAAAAGACAAATGAAGCTGAGTGTCATCAGCATAGCAGTGGTAAGAGAAACCATGTGCCTGAATGACTGTGCCCATAGATGTCATGTAGAATGAAGAGGACCAAGTACAGAGCCTTGAGGAACCCCAGTGAGTGCTAGGTGAGCGTTAAAGATCTCTCAATTCTATGTCAACCAGAAGTAATAGCTCTAAGACTGCAAGGGAAGCTCAGCTTCCCTTAAAATGTAAGTGATTCCCCTGAAAATAAGTGATCAAATACATACTGTTGTGTGTACATGTCATTGCCTTCTAGACAATCTCACAGAGCAGCTACCTTGGTGTTGTGCAAATTTGGAAAGTTTGAACTTCTTGGAATTGGTCAATCCATGGAAATTTGATGAGATGAGACAAGTTTTTCCAGAGGAGGCATTGTAGAGTGTCCTAAAAAGTTTTGACCAGTTCTTTGATTCTGGGAGACTGAGGTTTAAACTTAAAGTCCTTTATTTAAACCAGGACTGACATTAGTTGCAATGATTGGAGCTACGTCTGCAGGTGTAGAGAGGAGCTTCTCCTGTTTAAAGCGGCTCTAGTCTTACACCTGCAACACTATGGGCCAAGGCCGTTTAAGCAGCCTAGCTCTGCTGGCCATTGAGAGGACACAAGTCAAGTACCTGGAAAAGATGCCTTGTTGGTAAGACAGGGTCATTTTCATCATTTTCGTGAAAAGGAACGGAAGGTAGAATTTACGTATAAATAGGCCGACATTTTATGATGTCGGCCGAAATTGAGCTTCTCCTCCTTGAAAGATCAGCATCCGCCACTGGATGTGTCTGTAAACTATATATGTGAAATGAAATAGCACACCAATTACACTTAACTATGTTCAAACCAGTTTCAGAATTTCATGACGAGTGCTCTTCAGAAAATGGCTTGCTGTTTATATTAATCTGTATATTTATTTTATAAGTTAGAAAGACAGTATAACTGCAAAGATTATTTACTTCAGTGGACTTAATTTATCATTTTATTTGCTTTGAATATTTTAATTGATACAAATGTGAACTAGTCAGAGGTGTGCATTTTATGTCAATAATGTCACGGCTGGACAAATAGGTTGTTTTTGGTCATTAATACCAAATATTTATATATTTATCCAGAACAACTTTAGCAGTTATCCAATTATATATTCAAATCAATACATATAACAGGCTGTGTTGCAACAGTGACCTCTACTTGTTATTCATGCTTCTAGCACAGCACATGTAATGCTGCAATGTAGTTTTTCTTACAAAAACTACCTGTCCTGTTAAAATGTGCTTCCGAGTTAATGCAAATAACTGTTACCAGTGTATGTGTGACTGAGGAAGAAAAGCTCTCACTGTAGAAGCTGTAGCTCTCACTGAAGACAACTGAAAGAAACAGTAGTTAAAGAAATGGTACAAATGAAGAACACAAAATATATTGAAAGACTAAGGCAGATGAATCATGTGCAATACTGTCCTATTTTCTGTAGCAGTATTGTCTTAAAATACAATTGATTAGAGCTTTAAGGATTAGAGCTTCCAATGATTTATTTAACTGAATCACTTTTGTGGAACAGTATCAGAAACTAAACCAAATATAAATGGTTTGCTGTGACCTGACATGAGCGCCTCACCTTGGTAATACATTAGCAGCTTGAGGTGTGAAGTAGAGATTTATTTTATAAACTTATTTTACACTACATAAACAAAATGTAGGGATACACCTCTTAATCATTGACCAACCAAGACTTTGGTAAGGGTCCTTTTGCCGCATGACTGTTCCCAAGTGAACAAGGCAAAGTCCATAAAGGCATGGGTGGGCAAACAATTTAAGGGTGTGGATTCAAATCTTAGGTCCACTAAAAAGTTGTTTCTCAAGTGGGCTTTTGAGCAAGTGCACCTGCACCAAAGGAGCAGTATTATAGTAGAACCTGCACTGTGACATCAAACATCAAGTTGGAATACTTGCATGTGGCTTTGGATAAAAGTGACCCAATGTACCTGAAGGAGAGATCATGTAGGTGTTCCATACAAAGTACACAAAATCTAAAAATATAATCTTTGTTCTATTTTCTGTAAGACCAGAAAGTGGATGCTTAAAACTCACCCACATACAATGTAGAAACAGGCTCTAGTGTTGAAGATAGAAGGTGAAGAAGGATGCCACATATATTTGAAAGCAGGACGCCCATTAACATCTTTAAATGTACAATGCAACATGTAAAAAGACACAAAACTAATTCCCCTCTTTTTTTCTTCACTGCATTCTGGTGTATCCATTAGTCTGGAAAGCAAAGTGCTGGCCTCAGCTTTCAAAATGATGAATCACTACTTCTCATGCTAGGTTGTCTTGTTGTTGATCTGACTGGCATTTAATTAATCACTTAAAGATAAATGTGCAGCTCCACTATTCAGAGAAAAAGTACAGTGTGGAGTCAGGATAGTTTATAACCAGTCTCATTATCTGCTTCTTGTATTGGGCATCATTTTTTTTCTGGCACCGGTTCTAAAATATTTCTTGTAAAACTGTGCCACAGACCAAATAATGAATTAACTCTATAAGAAAAAAGAAGAAGCACAAACGGTGTTGACAGTGAATAAAATTCTATTGGCCACTGCAGTTAAAACCTCTGCCAGGTGTTAATGTTGTGTCCTATTAGTATATATAAATATATGCATGTGAGTGAATGGGTGTTCATATACACACATTCTTGATGATTTGGTTCATTAGAAGTGACGGCTTTAAAGATTTTTAAGCACTAGCTTGGACAAGGGATTTTCAGTAGGTGTGTTATTGAATGGATTAGTTAATGTTGGCCACACTCTCTCTACCACATAGTGTGCCGATTGTAGAATCCTATAAAAACCATGAAGAAGTTAAATCTACTTATGTCAAAAGTTAAAACTTAACTTCTAACAATATGTATTTGTTTTACAAATGAAGCTGAGTAAATTCCAAAGCTAAAACAAGTTCCCCTCACATGTAGGACACACATAAAGGTTTGGGGCAATGGCTTTAGTGCAACTCATGAAAATAGTTTTAAATGTAAAGTATTAATAAAGTAATAAGGTACAAGAGGGCTTTATTGTGATGGAATCATTCATTCATTATCTTCCGCTTAATCCTCTATTAGGGTCGCGGGGGGATTCCCCATGCTCATCCAGGGGAGAACGTTTCGGGCGCTGGGCAGATACACCCAGGACAGGGCGCCAAACCATTGCTGGGCACACACTCACTCAAACAGACACACTCTATATGGGGCAATTTGGAGAACTTAATTGACTTGATCCATGTTTTTGGACTGTGGGAGGAAACCGGAGAACCTGGAGGAAACTTACGCGGAGACGGGAAAAACATGGAAACTCCACCGAGATGGGGATTCGAACCAGGAATCCCTAGCCCTGAGAGGCGAACGTGCTAACCACTAAGCCACCGTGCCGCCCTATAATAGATATTAATACATTACATTGCTTTATGAGTAAACAGGCTTTTATAGACTTGTTATTGGTTATAACAAGTCTATAAAATATTGTGCAGTTATCAACTGTGAGTTCTGGTCTATCATGAAGCCTTTCAGACATAGGTGGGAAATTAAGGTAGGGCAGTACTATTTAAGGAAGTGCATAATAATGTGTCAATAAGTCAGAACATTCAACTAGACTATACAAACACAGGGATATAAATGTATTTATGAATGTTTTGTATGACTTTAATGTTTGTGTGTAATTACTTATTAGGATGGATTAATTGTATGTATGCAGCACCCTTGTAAAGGTGTGGTAGCCTAGTTGTTAGAAGGTCATGGTAGAGTGTTAGAAGGGTGTGATGGTGAGATGCTAGTGTGGGCCCTTGAGCAAGACATAAAAAAACCCTAAAAAATCTGTTTTAAAAAAAACAAGTAACACTTAGTGAGTGGTAACATTTGTTAAACAAGCAGCACCAATAGCACAGGCTCTTGTGTAGAGATTTTGAAATAATGTGTTAATCTACATATATGCTTACATTAGGTAAATATTCAGATGTCACTTTCAAACTATATATATATATATATATATATATATATATATATATATATATATATATATATATATATAGATTTCCTTCTGTGTTTTTAAACATTAGACATGGTTGTGAAGTCTTACAATGATATTCACACCCATTGTTTTATGAGTCACATAATGTGTCTATCAGAAAAACTGCAGGGTTTTATGTTGTTAATTTGACATTTGTAGTTTGTAAATTTGTAAATATGACTTAATAAAATACATAGGTTTTTGCATGCAATAGTAATACAGTCATCTTTTACTATGTGAATAAACATGTCAGCTCTGGCCAATAGAAAGATCCTGGAGAAGTTACCCAAAGCCTTGTGTGTGGGTATACTTTTCTATACACCTACAAACAAGTTTGCTTGCTGGTCTCCTAAAAGTCTAATAAAATATGTACACTAAACCTCAGATATGTTCCTCAAAAAAAAGGTCTTCTTCATTTGTGTTTATAGATTGCTAACACTGTTTGTACAAATGATACAATACACTGCATAGCATTCCAGAAAGGGTCAACACACAGATCAAGATACATGATATTCATTATATTCTCTGAATATAATTTGGATGCTTTTTATCTTGGTTCATAGTAAGTTGCATTAAAAGCTCATTGTATAAAATCCAATCCTTAACTTAACAACTTAAGTTAAGATTTACTAAACTGGTTTCCCTCTTTATTTAACCTTCTGAATACTTTATCATGATGCAATGACAATAAGACCCTAAGAACAAACTAAAGCAATCATGATTTGTCTTCTAACTTTTCCCCTCTCATTGTCGTTATATTAAACAGGTGTGTGGTGTTTGTAAAATGTTCCTTGAGAAAAAATAATGCAAATTCAAGGACATTGTTGTAAATATAACCATACTCTCCCGCACTGATTTGTAACACACGAATTAACTTCCCATTATCGCCCAGCCAAATTTAAACATAAATTTAAAATCGAAATAATAGTCCAGGATGCAGATGTGAACAGGCTTTTGCAAAAGTCACAGGTAATGAATCCTGACTGCTTTTCTGGCTGATGTTGCTTGCTGGCTGCCTGCCTCATTACTCAAGCAATGGTGCTGTACTTTCTCCCAAAACATAAGGGGGGCGGCAGTATGTGAAGAAAGGAATAGTGCACACTTAGTGTCATTTGCACTGCACATAGTCTCGGACAAACAACTTTAGTGCTATACTGCTAGTAGTATATCAGGAGACCTCTGTAGTATAGATGCACGCAAACCATAGCATGCTCAACAATGTTTTAAACAGAGTTTGAGACACTAATCATTTACCAAACGGTAGAGGTGAGGAACAGAATACAAACTGTTTAAGGTCCAATGTGAAATATCCACAGTCAGTCAGATTTGGTTGAATGTCCAGTGCAGGTGTTGGAGGACATCTGCTTTCTTAAATCCAAGGTCACTGCAACAGTCTACCAGAATGTTTTAGAGGACTTTATGATTCCTTCTGCTGAAGATCTGTATGGAGTTGCAGATTTTATCTTCCAGCAGGACCTGGCCCCTGACCATACTGCCAGAAGCACCAAATCCTGGTTTGATGCCCATACCATTACAGTGCTTGACTGGCCGGCCAACCTGCCGGACCTAAAACCAGTTGTCTGGTGCCCCTCATTTTCCACATGAGAATACATCACTAAATCAACTCGTTGTTATGCGCCATCGTCATACTGAAATAGAAAGAATACCTTGCACAAAATGTTTCCAAAAAACTGGGGACATAAAATTGTCCAAAACGCATGGTCATGCGCTTAATGTTGTTCTTCATGTATTGGACAATATGCCTGCAACTTCCAAAAATTTTTACTTTTGTTAAACTAAACTAAACATATATTTGTTGTTTTCTTTTCATCTTGGATTTTTAAGAATAATTTAATTGTACTTTGTTAATCTAAATAGACTTTAAACAAATAAAACTCAGGCTCAGTTTATGCAAATTAAAAATTTTCTTGGCACTGCCTTAAAATAAACTTTAGTTTTAAAATAACATTTCTCAATGTAATATTATAAAGTCTCCCTGTGTCTGCGTGGGTTTCCTCCGGGTTCTCTGGTTTCCTCCCACAATCCAAAAACATGGATCAAGTCAATTGAATTCTCAAAATTGCCCCTTATAGAGTGTGTCTGTTTGAGTAAGTGTGTGCCCAGCGATGGATTGGTGCCCTCTCCTGGGTGTATCTGCCCAGCGCCCGAGATGTTCTCCCCTGGATGGGCATGGGGAACCCCACTGCGACCCTAATAGGATAAAGCGGGAGATAATGAATGAATGACTATTATAAAGAATTTTGTACAGTTATATTGTAAAAACATTGTCATGTAGAGGATGGCCAGGAAACATAATTCAGTGTTTGTGAAATTTGAGACCTCCGATGTCAGTGATACAAGTTGTCATGTTACTGTTATAAAATGAACTCATCAGGGCTTGTGAGTACTTTGGATTGCAACCTAAATCATCCAACAGCCAGTACTGTACTTGTTCTGCACTTAGTCATAATATCAAGAATGTGTTTGCTCTACAGACTTGTTCAAATTTTAGTTTATTTTTTATTAAAATTTTAAAATCTTTGTTGTATTATAAAGAGAAACTCAAACAATGGAAAGAACTATATATACATATATAAAATTTAACATAGCAAACATTTCACATGCAAGTTATTTCCAAGAGCAAATTACCCAGTCCTGTTTTATTTTATCTTCAAAAAGGGGGTGTATACTACACATGTTTAGTGTGTGACCACAATAGGCACTCTCGGTTCGTTTGAAAAGATGGTGTAGGCAATCACACAAAGTGCACTACTCAATAAGCTTTAAAAAGGATGTCATTCTATATGCAAGCATTGTTCAGCTTCTGCAAACATATACAGACCAGTTTCTGAGAATCATTTAAATGAAATAAACAGACAAATAACTCCTGACAATAGGCATCAAAAACTTGGTGGGTTTCAAAACATTTAGGAGTGATGTACTATTCACCATTATGACAGGTGACTGGTGCAAATAGGCAAGCTCAAATTAGGTTGCATGAAAAAGACCATGTGTATACTGTTATGTAACATCTCTATCACAATCTTACTGCGACCCAACTATTTCTCTTTTCTCAATGCCTTGCTTTGTCCCCACTATCTACCAGCTCTACCTCTCTGCTTTCACTTTTGCTCTGCTTTAATGAATAAAACACGGGCATTTGGCTCTATGTATACGTCTGTCTGCCTCTTCTCATCATTTGAATATGGAAATATCCAGAGAGAGCCAGGAAAGCGAGGGCTCGCTTGGAGGGGTGTGCAAAGAGTGTGACCTGGCCTGCACATTGGAGCTTCAGTCTCCTCTTTCTTTAATTCATTCCTTTAAACAGTAGTGCTTCAACGCTACTTGAGCTGTGTCGGCTACTCTAAGAACAGACGGCAGCAGTACTGAACACGTTTGCCCACTAATCTCTGTCAGCCCCCATCACTCTGCTGTTCTCATGCAAATCAAATGCAAAGCTCTCTTATGCTCTGTCCTGCATGCACATCAAAGAGAAGTGCATGGATTTCTTTTGAATAAGCAACCTTTTTCATTTTTGGTATTCAGTTTAGGAACTTTGAAAAAGAAAGCAATCAGTTATTGGATCTGAGAATTCAACATGCTATACCACCAGATGTTGACGGCAGCCATCCTGTTTTTACTCTATTTATAACTGATGCTTATAGTATGATATGGTAAACCTTTAACCTGGCCTAAAATAAATAAATAAAAATCACCTGCTGCATTGTGATTGATGCCTTGGGTTCTACAATCATTTATTAAGACACACAAAATAAGCTTTTTTTTTAAATGCCATCAGAGTAATTTTTATAATTTTATAGTTGGTTCTTTATTTACTTTAGGCATATGCTTTATTGTATTTTGTTGTGGTATAGAAGCATATAATCATTAACACTTGCTATTGAACCTTAGCTGTCTAATGATAGAGAACCTTCTTCATTTATTCACTGACAACCTGACATTGCATCTTAATGAGTCCTATGCCAATAGAATGAGAAATTTATGGGCTGCATTTGAGTTGTGCCTTTAAATCAGCCTGGCTAATGGCTTACACTCTTCTGACTCACTTTCTGTTACACTCTTGAACATTCTTTAAAGTCCCTCTAAAATGTTCTATCATTTCAAAGTGGTTCAAAAAATTGTGTACATCTCCATCTGTAAGAATTGCTGTTTGTTTTACAATATACATACAGTACAGGTCAAACACTTATTGGACACTTATTTTTTGCTCCACTTATTATCCATCTGATCAGTTTAACTCATGGTAAAGATGGAATTTGTAGTTGTAAATTTATTATATGTTTGTGGACTACAGTACACACATCTACTGCACAAGAACAAGAAGGTGGTGTGTTTGAAAATTTGACTAGATTAGATTTGACTAGACTAATCTGTGATTGGGGCGGCACGGTGGCTTAGTGGTTAGCACATTCGCCTCTCAGCGCTAGGGATTCCCGGTTCGAATCCCCATCTGGGTGGAGTTTCCATGTTCTCCCCGTGTCTGCGTGGGTTTCCTCCGGGTTCTCCGGTTTCCTCCCACAGTCCAAAAACATGGATCAAGTTAATTGAATTCTCAAAATTGCCCCATTTAGAGTGTGTCTGTGTGAGTGAGTGTTTGCCTAGCGATGGATTGGCACCCTGTCCTGGGTCTTTCTGCCCAGCGCCCGAGACGTTCTCCCCTGGATGGGCATGGGGAACCCCACCGCGACCCTAATAGAGGATAAGCGGAAGATAATGAATGAATGAATGAATGAATGAATGAATAATCTGTGATTGTGTGTGTTTGTGTTATTACCTTGCAGACCTGTGATTAGACATCAGCATAACCCAGATATGTTGTTTTTCTTAAAAGGCTGTTGTTTTTCTTTAGAACTTCTCTTACTCGATGTGGGGCTTTATGTAAACTTGGGTTTTTGATTTCCCTGACTTTGATTTTAATACTTAGGATTGGATCATCATGTTTAGAGCCACTTTATCTTGATGTCATATTGATTGTACAATGTGTTAGGTATCCAGAAGACAGTTGATCCATAAATCCTAGAAGGTCAATTCGTCATGTGGAAGCTTTTATCGGTTCTACAGTTTGTACCTAGAACCCCAAATGAGCTTGTTAACAGTGTCAAAGTGAGTGAGTGATTGTGTATATGTATATGTATCTGAGATTTAGATCAGCAAAAATATCAGTACTTAGATTTAATCTTAGATTTAGATTTTGCTTTTGACATTGCATTACGTATTTAATCTCGGCTACCACTTTAAAGGCAACTTAAATACACAAAATACAATAGCTCAATTTAAAAATAAAATACACACCACAATTAAAACAATGCTTTGGTTACCAAATTCTTTGAATGACTTCTTGCATAAGCACTCATCTTTGAAGTTGTTTAAATTGCTAAAACTGACCAACCATTGGTGATCCATGATTGTGTTTTATCAAAGACAGTAGCATTTCCCAACATGCTTTTGTTCTCTTTTGTTGTGTAGTGGGTGTGTGGGTGTCTTTTCACTTTGAAAATGTCATTTTAGTACAATTAATCTAATTAGATGTGGCTTGGTGGCTCAGTGGGTAGTACTGTCGCTACATGGTTAGATGGTTAGAAAGTCCTGTTTTTTTTTTTTTTTTTTTTTTTCTTTAAAGGCAGCTTGGATCCTTTCTGTGTGGAATTTGCATGTCATCCCAATGTGTAAGTGGGTTTTCTTTAGGAGCACAGGTTTTCCTTCCAAAAATGTTGTATTGGAGAGGCTACTTTGCTGTGAGGTTTAAACACAAGAACCAACAATACCCAAAAATTGTTTTGTCTGGTGTTTTTTAAGAGTGTATGGAATGATCATTATGTGCACACACAGTTTTGTATGTGTTCTCTAATTCTGCCCTACATTTTTCTGGAAAATTACAATTTTTCCATAAATGGGTACATTTGAGCAGAATACATTTTTTAATTAAACACTATCTCTCCTGTACCAAATAGCACACTGCTTTTGTCAGCTCAGTGATTGAAAAAGAAAAAGAGAGAGAGAGAGTGAGAGAGAGAACGAGGGGGAGAGCGTGCAACAGATCTCTGGCATGTTTGCCATTTCTGGCCTAGCTGTATTTTTAGCCACATTGTACACACAGGCAGCTGTAGGTCAGCTGGCTGTGTGGCTGTAACGACCTTTTAAACAAAGGCTGCTACTGCTGGCCCACTGTAGCCCTGTCACGCGTACCATGAGTAAAGGCAAGAGACATGGTGTGATCTGCTCCTCTCAGACCACAAATGGTGTTCTTTGATTATATTTTGCAAACAGCTCACATTCTGCATTGCATGTTTTCCTGGTTTTTATTACATTTTGAAACAAACCATATAATTTTATTATAATTATTTGGCCTCAGGTGAAATTTGACTTTCTTACAAAAGTGGTAGCGCTATGCCACCTAGCACTCAACATCCAGTTTCAGTATAATAAGGACCACAGGGGTCAGTTCAGTCATTTGACAGCAAGAAAGTCCTGATTATTTTTATATAAATTACCTTAAGCTTATGCCACTATTTCCCCTGCAATGGATGCAATGCTATGCTATATTATTCATACCATAGTGATTTTTGTCCTATTTATAAGTATTTAAAAAATAACACATTTTTTTAATTCAAATTAAATATTTGTCTTACAAAAAATTAATACGGGCGGCATGGTGGCTTAGTGGTTAGCACGTTCGCCTCTCAGCGCTAGGGATTCCCGGTTCGAATCCCCATCTATGTGGAGTTTCCATGTTCTCCCCGTGTCCGCGTGGGTTTCCTCCGGATTCTCTGGTTTCCTCCCACAGTCCAAAACATGGATCAAGTCAATTGAGTTCTCCAGATTGCTCCCTATAGAGTGTTTGTGTGAGTGAGTGTGTGCCCAGCAATAGGTTGACGCCCTGTCCTGGGTGTATCTGCCCGGCGCCCGAGACGTTCTCCCCTGGATGGGCATGGGGAACCCCACCGCGCCCCTAATAGAGGATAAAGCGGAAGATAATGAATGAATAAAAAAATTAATACTATGATTTGGTGTTTGAAAAGACCTAATAAAAATAAAACTCTCTGGTCTATAGACTGTAGCTATTACTCCAATATATATATTAGTATAATAGTAGTTATTTTAATTAAGCAGATCTTTCTGTGATTGGATTTAAATATGGAAAGTAGGTGCGATTGTACTGCAGGTAAAAAGAAAAGTAGTAAACAAGACTGAAGGCTATCCTGAAGATCATTCGTCCAGTTAGGCTACAAAAGCTGGATTACAGAGGGTAAGTAGACCACTATGGAATAGCCCGAGAGAAAAAAGGTTTTGTATAGGATGATAAGGCTGGACAGATGTGAGAGCAGTGTGTTATTCAAAGGCTTGTATGCATGTGGAATACCTTTGCAGTTATTTAGTACTGAAGCTTAAACAAGATGGAATCTGATGATTTGATTTAAATTGACTGAAGTCATCATGTAAACAATTGGCTAGGTGGTGATTTATTGGAATTATCCTGCGATTTTACATATTTAGCAGATTCTAAAATAAACAGCAATAATCTTTATCTTATTTCAGAATCATTCCAAATTACAAAGTTTTTGTAATAAGAATGAAGTAAAAAGTAATTCCCTTCAAATATTATTAGAAATGTACTTTATGTCTTGACAAAAACACTTTAAAAAAATAATGCTAAAGCTATAATGTTTCTTTGACGATATCGCATCTCATTATCTTTTGCTTAATCCTATACTAGTGACTGAGTCACAGCAGGGTTCCCCATTCCCATCCAAGGAAAGAACGTTTCAGGCACTGAGCAGATACACCAAACAAATACTGGACTCATACTTACTCACACACAATATATGATAGCAATTTAGATAGTTTCAATTTAGAGCAGCCAATTCACCTTTAATCCATGTTTTTCAACTGTGGGAAGAAACTGAAGAACACAGAGGATACCCATGCGTACATGGAGAACATGGAAACATGCTAACCACTACACTACTGTGCCACGTCTGTACTGATTTCATGGCCTCTAATTTTATAATTGACAAACCCAATTGTTAGAACGAATTCCTGCTGTTGTGAGTCTTGTGTGGTACTGTAGTGTTAGGAGTGTAATGGAGGAGCCTAATTTACAGCCTGCCGAGGAGGCACACTGTGCAATCTAAAGAATAAAGCCCGAAGGCACACATACTCTTCCACTAACCCCTGTAATGGAGCTAAAATGGAGCCCAGACAACCTAATCAGAGAGTCTGGGAGAGACACAGAAATAGGAAGAAATAGAAAGAGCAAAAAGGAAGTATTCTTTTGTGCAAATGTGATATGGCCATCAAAGGCCAGGAATAAGAAAGTAATTGAATGGGATAAAGAAGAGGCAAGCAAAAAATGTAATAAGGAAAGGGAAAGGATATAAATGGAATGGAAACACAACATGAAAGAGATTGAGAGCGAGAGACAGAGATGCAAGAAGGAGCCAGGGATTAATTTGCAATCTCACTGTGATGTTTTGTTTCAAGACAGACCATCATCAACTGCCAGTCTTACTTTGGTGTTTTTTCAAGACTGTTCATGCATTCCAAGCATTGAAAGTGCACAGACTAAACTTTCACTAAAGTGAGAAAATTTGTTATTATTTGTTATTTTTTCACTCCAAAACGAAATGGCTCATATCACCCAAAGAGGTTGAAAAAAATTTCAAGAGTCAGAGTCAGGAGCTTCGCCTTAAGTCTGTCTCGATATCTAAGTATGTCCATGTAACTGAAAAACAATATTACATGTTTTTTTACATTATTGTCACACCGGCTTGACCGGAGAATGCAGAAACGCAAATTTATTTACAGATTAAAACTACAAACTGTTGACTGGTGTATCTACCATCATGCCATGCTGGGAACTCTCTTCCTCACATTGTATGTTTGGTCCCAGCTCTTATAGACTGCACATTGACCAGTACAGGCCCTATTGTAGGCTTATTAATTGTATTTAATTACCATCGATTGCCCCCACCCCTGCTAAATTGATACATCATGCATTGTATTTTTCAACATTTTTATTTTTTTGTCAGGTAGAACTGCAGTAAACAGTTCTTCTGTTTTTTGGAAATGTGTTTAAAGTGGAACGGCAGAATACAATGAAGCAATTAAATATTATTTGTCAAGTTATTTGACATAACTCACAACCTTAACTGTTCTATTCATTTTATTCCACAGTTTATACAAACAGTCCTTTGAATAAGCCAGATATTGATTCAGATTCATTTGTTTATTTAATTATTTATTTAGATCAGTGACCACAAGTAGTTTCCTGGCAGCACAGATTTTTGTCTGGGAACATGTTAATTTACTAGACCAGATAGAATTTGTAATGAAGTATTGCAAGGTTCTCAAAGCATCATCATCATACAAGTCAAATGTAACAGCAGAAAGGCACAGAGCACACAGAGAGACTCCGGCTTGAACGACTGCATTGTTTGTTAAATAAAGGCAACGCATCAGCAGAATGATAAGTTTTACTCTGAATGGGCTGTTATATATATAATGTAATACAATCACGGTGACAGCACTTGACAGTTCAAAATGAACTGTTTTATAAACAACTCTAAAAAGCTTTTTACAAGCTTGGGACAGTGAACTTTGAAAAACCAATTTATTTCCATATCACTAAGGTAACATGACTACCTTACTTTGCTATTATTTTCTCTTTTTTAGTGGCTGCCGCTGTCATTATTTAGCCTTCTCAACAGGTGTTTTTTTTTGTGATTGTTCGTTTCTTCTCCTTCCATTTTGTGTTTCCTATGACTGCACACATCAAGCAAATCAGCTCATAAGCATGGTAAGGTCATCATTAAAGCTGAAAGCATTTTTATTTTGGCTTCTGAAGTATTAGTGTTATGCTAAATGTATGCTGATTCAGTAAATGTGCATGCCTGTGCACACAAGCACACAAATGTACTGTTGAGGCCAGAGCACACTTTCTCAGCTTTCCATTATTCTGGAATGTGGGATTTTTTGCGTTTTTTTTTCTTTTTTTCTTTTTTGTGCCATCCAAAAAAAGTATTTTTGAAAATAGAAACTAAATGTGAGAATCTATACTGGTGTATTCTAAAAACGATAGGGCTTTGTGTGGGCCTTGTGGACCATAACTACATTGTGCATATAATACCCATAATGAATATATGCATACCATCTTCCACTTGAATACATATATATTCTCCACATATAATTTGTGTATTATAAGTAAATTTGCACAATGCTTCTACTTTGTGCTTAGTTTGTATTGCTAATATTTTGCACTTTCCTGTAATTGTGTAATGCTACTTTTTGTTAACCTCATTTCATTGCTGTTTCTTGTACTAAGCAATGAAAAAGTTGAATCTATTCACCTGTCCATCTATCGGTTCGTGTATCTATCTATAATATATGTGTATATAAACTTTGCTTCCTTCATTGTTTTACAGTCATCTTAATACAGGAAATGCCTAATAATATAGATGTCCAGAATACATGACTAAGTGTTTGATTTTAAACACTTATAGTAATTAGATTAATGAAATCTCCTAGTTCAATAGTTTAGAGGAGTATTCTATTATGTCCCCCCCCCAACCCCCTCTATTTTTTGACCACTTTTGCCATGTGGCATATAATTCTTCCCTATATATATTTTTATAAAGCAGAATTTAACATTTTTATATCCATACCTTTACTCCCTCAGACTTGGTCATCCAGATTTTTTTCAAACACAACCCATAAGCAATTCATGCAGCATTGGCCTCAAATTTACTTTTTAATATGCTTTTTGAATAAACTTTTCAGTATATTTCTCATTTAAATTCTAAAAGACAAGGCATGACTGCCCAAATTGTACTTTATTAATCGAATTATTAAGCTTAAAGCAAACTAAGATTTATATACTATGCTTATAGCTCAAATCCACTTTATATACTGCTATATTAAGCTGCACAGTTTATTTCATTTATTATGCAGAACACACTTAATTTACTGAGATATTATGGTTATAATACAGGCTGCTTTTCATTTACCAATATTTTAAAAATGCACTATAATTAGGCTTATTGTGAAAACTGTGCTTTATTGAGCTATTATGTCATTAAGGTTATAATGCATACTTCATTATATTTATTTACTTTATTAAGCCTGGAAAAATGTGTTATACTTTTTTATATGTATTGGCCAGTGTAGGTTCTAGTCCATTTAAGTCTTACTGTTGGATAAAAGTAAAGCATTTGTTCTTTGTGGTTAGTACTGAAATCAGTGACTATTTGCATATAGAACGGAAAAGTAAGATCTGTACACTGTTATAGCTTAAGGTGTAGATCTATTGCTAGGTGTAAATACACGTACAGTAAATGGTGCTGTCTACTGATGATGAGATCACTGATCTGATAAATGCAAAACATAAAAAGGTTCTACAGTTAGATTTTAGATGGCTTTAGAGTCTGTTTGGCATCTTGTCTAAATCTCATTTAGACAGCTTTTCTTACTTCTTCTTATCTATGTGTCTACAAATGACTGTGATGACCCTGATGTAGTAAAGTAGGATCCTTGACCAGTTTACTATCAGTGAAGGGTAGAGTCGCTGTATGACCTCTGATTTTGTAGTCAGCAAGCTGTCCAAGGCTTTGATGGTTATCGCACTTGACATGCTGTTTGTGTTTCACACCATTCTGTATTGAGTCTGTGTAATCCTTTGCTGTAGTCAACTTAATGGTGATTATGGATATTAAAGGTCAAGCATCCCATTTTTTAAAATGTTTTTGTCATTTAAAAATGACCAGGTTACCACATAGTTTTTATGAAACTTACATCCATGGAAGATTTGTATTTTTTAATGAGTAGAAGTTAATCATAGGGATGCATTTTAGGTAATTTTGCAAACAAACAACATCTTGTTGCTTGAACCATTCCTGAACTATGTGTTCGGTGTGACGAGGTGCACCATTTCACCTAAAATGCCACTGCAATGGTTTTTAACATGCTTTACCACAATGTTTAGACAGTTGGTACCTTTTTAATTTGACCTCCACATGACAGGGTTTTAATACATGTGTTTTGACCCTCACTCACTAGGTCAAAAACGTGGGTTTTAATGGACATTTCAACATTTTTTTTACTGGTCAAGATTACATGTCTAATTGGTATGTTTTGACTTTTGCATTATGTAAAAGTCAAAAGGTTTGTAGTTATGACTTTGCACTTTAATTAATATGTATCTACTTTACTTACTCTGACCAGGCGGCACGGTGACTTAGTGGTTAGCATGTTCGCCTCTCAGCACTTCGAATCCCCATCTGGGTGGAGTTTCCATGTTCTCCCCATGTCTGCGTGGGTTTCCTCCGGGTTCTCCGGTTTCCTCCCACAGTCCAAAAACATGGATCAAGTCAAGTGAGTTCTCCAAATTGCCCCATATAGAGTGTGTATGCGTGCGTGTTTGTGTGTGTGTGAGTGTGTGCCCAGCGATAGATTGGCGGCTTATGCTGGGTGTATCTGCCCAGCGCCCGAAACGTTCTCCCCTGGATGGGCATGGGGAACCCCCCCACCCCCCCCCGCGACCCTAATATAGGATAAAGCCGAAGATATTGAATGAATGAAGGACTAGTACACACACATCACTGTCAGACCCAGTCATCTGGTGATTAGTTTATATTAGAGTAATGTATATTAATATTATTTTGTATTTTATCAATTTGTATTTTATTTCTTTTTTGTTTTGTAAGTGTTGTGTGATTGTTTGTCTTGGACTCTGACCATAATATATTCTTTTAGCAATATGGTTTAAAATATAAGCTTAAATATAAACTATTCTGCTTTTTTGATATTTTTATTTTCTGTGAATCCTCCCACATGAGCATAAGTTTAAAGGGCAAAGGGGTCAAGGGAGTTATAAAATAGCATCAGTGGTGTTGCTGTGCCTTGGGTCTTGGCCTAATTTCATAGCAGATTATAGAGTTATGTTTAACCTGTCTTGTTTCTCCTGTTTACTTTGGAATATTTAGACTGAGCCATGAGAAAAAGAAAAAAAGTAGTACAATTTAATTAGATAACCTGGATGATGGGGGGGGGGTGGTTAACAAAAGGTGTTATTGAAGTATTTAAGATGGATTAACGTCTGATTTACTTTAGATTTTCAGGAAAAAATAGTTGAACACCAGAAGTCTGGAACACATTGAGAGATATTTTTATACATACAGTATGTCACATGCAGGGCTATTAAGTGATGCTGCAGTCTTATGTGCCAGCAAGCTGTACAGAGTGGTGTTTAAGGATGGGAATTTTTGTTTGCATTTTTAGAAGCGAGTAACTGCCTGGGGTCACAGACTTAAAGTGAACTGACTGCTTTAAATTGCTCCTATATATTTAGTGTGTCGGTGTGAATGAGCTTGTTCTCAGCAATGATTTGAAGGCCAGTTCTGGGTGTATCTGACCAGCATCGCGAAAATGTAGTCCCATGTATGGTCAGGTTGACTCCCCCCCTCCCCCCATTACAGGATTAATATTAATATAATAATTTCTTAAAATCATGCACATTACAACACAACAAAAGCGAAAGGTTAGAACAGTTCCATGTTCCAAAGGTGAAGGTTAAGAAGATGAAAAAAGTGCAAACGAAAAAAAAGAAAATGAATACCAATAATTATAATATGAATACAATCTGTAGAAACAGTGGTTGATGAAAAGATGTAAGAAAGAATATTGATGTCCGTAAGATCCTAGAAAATGAAATCCATAAAAGGGACATTGGATCCCTAGTTATCCCTATCAAACGTGTTACATTTGGCCATTTTTCAGATGTTTTTATCCAAATCTAACTTATTACAAAGCGAGCTCTGGGTTGGTACAGCATCCCTGGAGCAATGGGTTAAGGTCCTTGTTCAAGGTCCCACATACTAACCTCAGTAGACCAGAGATTTGAACCCACAACCTTTAGATTGATAGCTCAACGCATAAACACGGAGCTATCGCGCCCTCTTTATCAGTTGGCAAGTAAAGTAATTTAATTGTTGTATAGACTTGTGTCATGCAAATATCATTGAATACACTAATGAGTGCATTTCCTATATCTCGCAGCCTAATTTGAATACATTTTTTTGTGAATCAGATAGGGAGCTGACCAGGGCACAATAAGCGATTGGCAGAAAAGCCCTAACTATTTTCTAATCTTTGATTAATATTATTGATTATGTGGTTAACACTGACTTCATCTTTAAATTCAATTGTTTTATTCTATTTTATACAAGAAAAATTAAAGGACTTGCCCCCTCACTGTATCAATAAGGATTAGATGAATAACAAGGAGTCATTTTCAGCTAATTATATGCCCAAGTAAGTGTGTTTACATCTACAAAAACAACAATTCAGAAGTTTAGTAGGCAAGGAGGGATGAAATCAACCATGATCTTATAGAAGCATTTGAAGCTATTATTGCTATCTATCAAATATGAGAAGTGTTACAATGGCATTTCACAGTGCGAAAAATCATTCACAAGTGGAAAACAAGTTTTCCACTTGACAATCTGTTCAGAGTGAACATCTCAGTATTTTTTCCAAGGTCAGAGAAAAGAACCCAAAAAGCCACATATTCATTTTCAGCTACAGGCTTCAGTTAGTTTGTTAAATGTCTTAAGTTTTTGACAGCTTACAGCAGGCTGAATAAGCATGGTCTGTATGAAATGGTTGCCAGAAGAAAGTCTACTTTCTAAGCTGAATATTAATGCATTGCTTAATTTTGCAATGTTGTATTTGTAAAGACCAAAAAACCTTGTAGGCATTAAATCTGCATACCAAATTGATTGTGAAATACGAGGTCATCATCATTTTAAACTTGACCATAACTGGATAATGATCCATAGCCTAAAATCAAATCTACACTATAATGGCTATAATGGACCTCCAACTAATTGATACCAGCATAATTGGCTACTTCCAAGCAGTAACGTCAATTTGTGATCACCATTACGATAATTACATTACGCATGGTTTCATTTGTAGATTGTCCCTAGTTATAGCGTAGATCAGGTAAGCAGTGACACTTGCCTGGAAATAACGTCCAGTAATTTTGTGTGTGGTAAAGGAGGAGGAAGGGGGGTTAAAGAGTTGGCTTAGAAGCATGCACATTGCTGTACCTGTCTCGAAGGAAAACCCGCTATATACAGTCAAAGCCCAGTATTACTTTGACACAGACATGTGCTTTCAAGCACCCCCTTACAGGCTGGTATCATGGCTTATATGATCTGCATCCTAAGCCTGCCTCCTGTCTACTGACTCCGCCCATCACGCCACACCAATCAATAAGACAATACTGATCCTACAAGTAAAAAGAAAGAGATGCAGGTCAAAAAACAGAAACTAAAGAAAGTTAAAATTATTATAAAACACTAAAACAGGCCAACTAAACAAGTCCAAACATAATCATTAAATGTAAAGGACAATAATAAGTATGTAAAAATGGTTGAAAATAAGTAAATGTGGACATCATGTTATCTTTACAGGATTGTTAAGGATTTTTTATACCATTATAAGATTTATGTATTCTTATATAGTTTAGACTGGAAATTATGAGCTTTTGGTCTAACTCGGTCTTCCAGTTTTCCAGAAGTCTCCTCATAATGTTCTTCAGTTGGCCTGTGACAACTTGTGTGGATTGCAAGATCCTCTGGATGCAATAGGTGCTTGCTACTACATAATTTTTTTTCTATGGATCATTAACAGATAGGGAAAATTACCATGGCATGAGGGTTAATTAATACTTTAGAATACTTTATACTTAAAAGAAGTCAGATTGCTGTCAGAAAAGTCTTTACATTTTCCAATATTCAATTACTTTTAAGGTAACCCCTGAGGCAATGTCTTGGACCAAGAAGAGTTCTGACAAAACTACTGTAGATGTTGATGAAGTGGAAAAGAAATACAAGCAGCATTAACCTTCCGGTTCCAAATGAGTTGTTTAGTGGTGCACTTAAGGAGTGTGGTTATACTATGATCCCTACTAAATATATTCTAAATTTACCATGCATGAGAAAAAAAAATGTAGGTCTAATATACCACTGGTTCTAAACTGCTTTGATGAATGGAGTCTAGCAATAAAACCTGAAGGATTGACATGTCTTCAGTATTTTTACCATTACTTTTAACCCCACTTGTATTAGCTGCACCATCATAGAAAGCACTGACTGTTGATGTGATCAGTGCCATAAACTCTGTCAGAAAGATGAATTAGAAAGTAATTACTTACAGTATGTATTCTGCCTCTGCTGATATTGGTCAAGTAAGCCACTATAATGCTTTTTGAAACAGAAATGCCAATAAACTTGATGTTTAAGTAAACATTCTCTACATTATAAATGCCTTAAGTTTCATAAGTTTAAATACCTGCTTTGTCTGCATTGAATTTAACCTTTGTCAACACTGTGCTTTTAAGCATGTTAATTATGTCTCTTTCCTTATGGTTTGATTAATATATTGTATTTAGTGGAATTTTTACTATAAGGGATCATTTAAAAAGCATGAGGGGAAGATGTGTTGATATGTTTCATTTTTTGCAAGGAGTGGACTCTACAGAGAGGCAGTTTATTTACAGTCAAGAACTGTACCACATCACCTATGCTTCTTACATAATAGTCATTTTTCAATGTCTGGGTTGGTCCTAATAACCTCACCACTTGATTCTTTCTGCTTTTAATCTGCCCACTTAAACATTGCTCACACATAGTCCTGACTAGACGAATGAAAAGCTTTTACCGTATCTGAAGCCAGTATCTAAAGCCAGTTTGTGTTATCATGTCATTTTTGCCACCAAATAAACAACACAGGGCGGCACGGTGGCTTAGTGGTTAGCACATTCGCCTCTCAGCGCTAGGGATTCCCGGTTCGAATCCCCATCTGGGTGGAGTTTCCATGTTCTCCCCGTGTCTGCGTGGGTTTCCTCCGGGTTCTCCGGTTTCTTCCCACAGTCCAAAAACATGGATCAAGTTAATTGAATTCTCAAAATTGCCCAATTTAGAGTGTGTATGTGTGAGTGAGTGTGTGCCCAGCGATGGATTGGCGCCCCCCCCCCCCCCCCCCCCCCCCCCCCCCCCCCCCCCCCCCCCCCCCCCCCCCCCCCCCCCCCCCCCCCCCCCCCCCCCCCCCCCCCCCCCCCCCCCCCCAGCGCCCGAGACGTTCTCCCCTGGATGGGCATGGGGAACCCCACCGCGACCCTAATAGAGGATAAGCGGAAGATAATGAATGGATGAATAAACAACACAGAAAAGAAAATCGTGCATCTGCTTTTAAAGAATACTTGTGTCATTGGTTGGATATTAATGGAGTGTTGGATTAACCAAAAATGATGATTTTAAGATTTGAATTCAGTTATTTGCCTATAAAACTAATGAGTTATGAAAGCATCTCATCTTCTTGAGCCATTGGTGAAATTATAAATATTGGATTTATAGAAGAAGTCTCTCCGAATCTTTTTTTAACTTTTGCAAAATGCCACAGGCCGGGACACAATGAGGACCGGAGACAGGATTTGTCAGACACAGGAACAGGTTTTATTAACCAAAGTTCAGCAAAGTAGGCTGGCTGATGTGACTGTTGGCACCGGAATTAGGATGCATTTTTCTGATCTAGGTCCAAAAACTGATCCAGGTTAAACACACAAATCACAAAATGGAAAGAAAAGAAAACAAGGTCAACAAAAAACATTATTTGTTATGTAAGAAAAAAAAATCACAAAACAATTAAAGAAATATTTACCAATGTGTTAAAGAAACAACCTACCAATCATAATAAAATTATAATAAGAAAAAGTACTTTAAAAAGTCACACTTAAGTTGTCCCTTATTGCTCCATACAAAAATTCTTCATTGCTATGAACAGACTGACTCAAAATATGGGACAGTATTACAATGCTAAATGAAATCTAATTCATACATGACATTTACAGGGTTTATTTTGAGATTAGCTGACACTTTAGCATTTCTATAATAATAAATATTATACATTATTAAAAAATTACCTTACATAACAGAGTGGCATGTGTGTGTCTGTGGAAGGACTTAGGTAAAGAATGAAGGATTCCCAAGTATCCATCGTATTCTTTAATTTTTTTTTTTTTATTGGGGTGCTGATTCATACTTACCAAAATTAAATTAAGGTAATTTGCTGCTGAAATAAATTTAGTTGGTTTCACTGATGGAAGCAATGCTAATACTGTACTATTGCAACAGAGATGTGCTGCAATGAATTACTGTATGAGCTGCAAGCATTCAAGTCTTTAGTGTGAAATATGTGGTGGATTTATTGACAATTATGTCACGTAAATAGTTTGATAATTGAGACGTAATGCTATGTCATTAAATATGAGAATATTTTATTTTTTTTGATATTTTTAAATTTATTTTAGTCTAAAGAGCCTGTAGTGTTTTGCTTTGTAAGGTATATTCAGAATCAAAAGAATGCAATACCTGTTATATATTAAAGTGGAATGGGAGGTATCATGTTTCTACAATTTAGAGGTGGTCACAGAGTTCATTCTATTTGGAAAAATGGATAATAAACAAAGTAGAATAGTGCTTCAGACAAAATCACACACGGAGTAAAAATGCCAACATTAAAATAAACCTAATGCAATTAAGTTAAAGTGTGAAATGGTGAGGAACAGAAAAGCTCAATAAGCTCAAAGAAAGCTTGAGAACGCTATAAATTATTGGAAGTGTTTTGGTGTAGAAATGCAAATCGTGAGCGTCACTAAGAGAGAAACGGTGTGAATAAAAGAGAGAGCTTGAGGTAAGTGGCGTTAATGAAAGTGGTGTCTGCTGTAAAGTTTGGTAAAGCACAGGCTGTTTTCATCCCTTATTGCTTTAGCTGTGAACGCTGCTGGAATGCATACGGGTGTTGAGTCCTCTCTACTATGCTGGCCATGCATCTTTAGTCATGATCTTTGAAATGCAAGCCCTGATTTAGACTTAGAATGGAACTACTCACGTCTTTCAATGACTGCCTCCTGTCAATGCGGGAAGCATACTACTGTGTGGAAGTTGAGATGCTGGGAAGCATCAGAATTCATCGAGCACTTCTGATTTTTTCCGGTGTTCATGATGGTGTTACTTGCCATGGAAAACACAGCAGCTGTGTGCTGTAGGACATAAAACACACACTGACAGTTTTAGCACTCAAAGAATTTGCTCTAATTAGGGTATGATTGGTACCAATATGGTCCTGTCAAGAACATGCATTAGAGGATTCAAATATCTGTAAGGTAGTTGATGTGTCTTGTATCTGAGTCGCGTTATTCGAGACTATGTTGATTCTAGGCATTTCAAAATGTCATGGGAATCACACCACTTTAATAGTAAGTAGTAGAATGTAATATCTGAGAGAAGTATTTATCTGGAGACTTTCTACCCTCTATTATGCAATTCTTTAAAGAAATATGAATACCTTTGATGTGTGTTGTTGATGCATTTACATTTCTTTGTGTTTAACTAATTTTAACAAATCCATAATTTTGGTCTTTTTTAGTGCAGTTCACTATAATATTATAACTTTAACTATATAAACAAAAGTATTGGGGGAATTAACATTTTATTCAATTACATTGTCACTGATAAATTCAAGTTCTTAGCCAAGCATTTAAAATAATCAATTTATCTCTTCATGTGGAAACAGCTCTTTTATGTTTATATTTATATAGAGCATTTGAATATTTATATTATATATATATATACAGTGGGTTGCAAAAGTATTCATACCCCTTGAACTTTGCCATATTTTGTCACATTACAACCACAAACATAAATATATTTCACTGGAATTTAATGTGAAAGACCAACACAAAGTGGTATACAATTGTGAAGTGGAATGAAAGTTATACATGAATCAACAATTTATAATAATTTATATATAAATATATATTCCTTATTTTATGTACATGAGATACAATTTTAAGACTATAATTAAACAACCTCAAAATGTTTGATATGTATTTACTACTTCTTTTAGTTGTAGGAAACAGCATGATTTTACTGCCAAATATATACATTACACCCAATTATATATATATATATATATATATATATATATATATATATATATATATATATATATATTTGCTACTATATATGTATAGTATGCATTAAAGGGCTTAAAATTTGAGCGAACAGGTCTGAAAGAATATCAATTTTCACACAAGTGTAAAGTTGATGTATTTGCTAGTACTTCAGCCTACTGTATGTAACAGAGTGGAATGTAATGTCAACCATTCTCTCCTATCATGGCAGACAATCAGGTCTTCCAGTTTCTGTGTCGAGATCACAGTAGGGCTCCTGTCAGCAAGCTCTTGTTTTATATTTAATGGTGAGATAGTCTACTCATTTACAGCTACTTAAATCTCAGCTCATGTTTGTTTGGGTTCTTACTTATTGTAAATGTCCTGATTATTCTGTTTTGCTTACACAATGCACTCTCTCAACACATGGTCTCTTTTTCGCCATTTTGTTACTTCCTGTTGCATTTTTTTGGTTGATTTGTGATGATTATTAAGCTTTCAGGTTTGATGATGTATGACTCTCAAAAGCGTTAGTCTACTTTAGTTCATTTTGGCTGATGTCTGCATCTGAATACAACAAACTTGATACTTTATAGCTATGAGAATGTAAAAATATACAATTGTTTCCAGTAAACATGAGTAATATAAGAAATTGATGAACCTCTACCTGGCAGCAGTGCATTGTTATTGTGCCACATTAATGTATGAAAGCATTGTTTTTTGTTTCCCCTCAAAATAAATGTGGCGAGATGTGGAATAGCATCTTTCACAGTACAGAAATTTTACTGTCTATTAGTGTCCTTTACATTCAGTTTAAATAGAACTTATAAAGTCAGGGGAGGAAAGAAAGACTAACATTGTGGTTGCTAAGAAATCCACTGGTGTCATTTTCCATATCACCTTTTTGCTTGGACTACAAATTAGAACCATTATTATTAGAACCAAGAAATATCTATCTATCTATCTATCTATCTATCTATCTATCTATCTATCTATCTATCTATCTATCTATCTATCTATCTATCTATCTATCTATCTATCTATCTATCTATCTATCTATCTATCTATCTATCTATCTATCTATCTATCTATCTATTATTTACATACCTGCATAATGTAATATTAATCTTTTATTCATCTACCATTCGATGTTTTTACCAGATTTATTTATTATTTATTTATTAACATTTTTTTAATATCTCAAGCTACATTGTTAGTGCAACTGACAAAAGCAGTATGCACATTTTTAGGCCAGATTTAGGCCAGAAGGGTGACACATACATAAATAATTTATTAGTAGCGCTGCCAAGTTTTCCCTTGCCATCGTACACAGGTCCTTGGGTTGTATGACCCACCCATATAACAGGTTGCAACCCTGCATCTATTCCACTTCTTTAATATTTCAAGAGGCCTTTCACCTCTCAAATATATGGTGCTCAGTGGCGTGTGGTTAATACCTCTTTTTAATGGCATCTTCCAAAAGCTTTTGTAGACATCCCTTCTTTTGTTTGTTTATAGTGAATTTTACTTGATATCCGAATGATATCTCATAAACACAATTCACTATATACATATATGAACAATTTGGACAAAAGTTTTGGTATACAATAATATTATTTATTATTTCATTTAGGTGGAAAGAAACCACTATTTTTAAATTCTGATATTTTGTATGGTCTGCAATTTATATGTCCCAACTTTGAACAGTAATGTGTTCTCTGTTCCAGCATTATTGTGCCCCAGCAAAATAAAAACAAGCTTCTTTAAGACGTGATTAAATTTGGTGTGGAAGAACTGGACAGAGCTCTGACCTGATCAAGTAGATCACAAAGATTCCAAGCCAGGCCCTTTATTCAATATTGTGTCTGACCTCACAAATGCTCTTCTGGATGAATCTTTTTAAAATCTAGTAGAAACAAGCTGGAAGCTGTTATTGCTGCAAAGGTGGGGGGGGCATGTTAAAATGCAAAAATATGATGTTAAAGATTTATTGGGTGTAATGTATATATTTGGCAATCACTCACAATTTATTTATGTCTGTAACTAAAACAAAAGCAGATGTACATGAACACTAATTATCATCACTGGTATAAAACATTGTGGTAGTTGTAGAAGATAATATGATTGAGCCAAGCATTGTTGAATTTACTGACATCTTAATTAAATGAAAATTGAGTATAAAGTGTTTTAAAATGTTAGTTTAAGTCAGGGTTGCTACAGATTACCTTAATATTAAAGTAAGTATAATGTAGTGAACAAATCTACAATGTTATCCATTTAAAGTTTAAAGTCATTTAAAGATTTTGGAATATTTGCTTGGCTGAAATATCTTTGATAATTGAGAATACATTTAAGATATAATAATGCTCAAAATAGGTATTACTGGTTTCAACGTTCAAGTTTACTTTTTGAAGATTAATCACCACGTTAAATAGAGGCATACAGTCTTGTGCATTTTTATTTATTTTGCCAGATTAGGTTTGTATTTTTGATATGAGTTACTCTTATATTAGAGTTTTATTGACTCAGTATCTTGAGTCGTGTCAAATCCCGCAGAACTATTTTTTGTACCTTATAGCTATCTGTATGGACTAAATCCATTATCTTTAACATCATGTTAGGAGTTTCACTTTAAGGTTGGGTTTGTTTATTCAGGATGTGTGCATGGTGTAAGATAGGCCAGTAAGTGCTTTGGGTAGGAAATTGTTTTGTGCAAGACATCAAGTTCAGATTAAAGCTCTGACCACCGTTCGTGGAATTGTTGCACCACACATTTAACAGACTGATATGTGTCTGGCTCAATTTTATTGCTGTAGTAATAATAATGTATAAGAGCCATTTCCTGACCATTAAGAACCAAAACCGATATTAATGTTGCCAATGAAGTAGCACAATCAACTCTGTACAAACACTTATTGGGTAGTACACAAGCATTACATAACATCATTTTGGCAGATATCTTTTGTGGAACATAGCAAAAATATTGAATCTACTGTCCATAATCTCTTACATTACATTTACATTTTGTTATATAGCTGACGCTTTTATTCAAATCAACTTACAAATGAGAGAAGATATTTTTGTTACTTTTTTATATTTTATTTTTAAAATATCATCTTTTTACTTTAAAATTGACTTCTTTCATATTATATTCACATTTTATGTTAGCAGGATATGTGGACCTTTCTGAATGACCATAGAGTTTTACTCAGATATCTAGTTACCCGTTTGTCCTCCAAGTCCTAAACCCATGCACATTCTTACATATAAAACTTTAAATGCTTTTAATTACTTTTTTGATCCTAAAATGTTTTTTTTTATTAGATTGAGTGGATTTGTTTGTTTTTAAATCTATACTTTCAGAGTGTGTTGATAAAAGTCGCACAATGTGGTAGTTCCCCTGCCCCTTAAAATATAATCTGTGCCTCCTGTGACCCAACACTGTTAGGCCAGATTACTGAAAATCTGATAAAATCAAATAGCTGATTACAATCTGATAATGCCATTGACTCGGAGTGCTGTGAATCACTTCCTGATTGAATTGTAGTTACAGCATTAATGTGCCAATATGTAAACAGAAAATGGACTATTATTGCATTATTCCTTCAGCTGTTTCTAAATGATCAGATCTATTTCAATGATGGTAAGTAATGAGTTAATGAAATTGAGATTCCGTCACTGTGTTTATTTCTAATAGAATAGTTTTTCTCATAGTCACACCTAGTCCCTTTGTTTTTTTTAATCTGTGGTTGCTTGCCCAAATATATAAGATTTCTATATAGTAACAGTTTAATTATCTCTTTGATCTATTCATGCTACCTAAATAGTGTTTGGCATACAGCCGGACCTGGCTACCTCTTCAAGCAGGTGGTAGCACTCTACAGAAATCGAGAACTGAAAACCCCTAGGAACTCTATCTTGCCTTTGGCTGACAGTTTAGCTAAAAAAAAAAAGAGATGGAAAGACTCAAACTGGATAAGCCTAACCCTGCGAGGCCAGGCTATGATGGTGTCAGAGTGTAACTTCAGCTATGGGTTGAAACCTACTACCAAACCTTGCTCTCTCTTAGGACACACCGCTACATGTCTATGGTTTCTCCTAATTGCTTTTCCTCACTGCTCCCTGTCTCACCGTTTCACCTGACTGGATCTCCCCATTCATTTTTAATCCCTAGCCCTAATCTAATTTGCCTGGGTGGCTGAAGGTTATAATTAGTTTAGACAAATCATAAAAAGCCACAGAAGTACTTCATGTTAAACATTTACTCCTGCTCTCTCTAATTGACTGACTTAAGTTAATGCCACAATCCCAGCAGTAATGCTACAAAGAAATATGTATTGTTAAAATTTTGCTGTTATTCTGCATAGTTGAATTTTAAAAAATAACATTTTATTTTAATAGCTGCTCTGTGTTTACAGAAAGAGAAATACACTAGCACTTTCCATTTTACAGATCTTTCATGACGACAAAAGATCCGTTGCACAATAATATTTAAGGTCACTGTTCCCCTAAGGCTGTAAGTTAAATGTGTCCTAACTTAAGAGGTGGTACTGTGTGATGAATGACTTTATGAAGCCTCAGCTAAAGCAAAAACAGCAGTCACATTTTTTTACAGTATCTGTGCGTGTTTGCAGTGTGCTTTTTTTCCAAACTGAGATCTCTGTTGTCATTGTCCATTAACTTTATTCATTCAAGCCGCTCTCCAATTCTCTGGTTTCATGACAGGTGGTGCTGAAATTGATTGGCAGCTAAACTGAGAAGCAAGTATCCTCATCACATTGTCTTTGTACCCATCGCATTCTAAGCCAAGGTTCTATAATCGGTTGTCTCATAGTGAAAAGATTGAATTGTGTACTCTGATAGCAGGGCTTTTGTTAGGCTTGTTTGCTTATATGCTATTCCCTGTAGGTGGTGTAGCACGGGGCATCTACACCAGGGAGACTTTAAGCATTGGAGCACAAAGCCTGAAAGTGCAACACTCCAGCTACAAAGCACTCTTCAGTGCCATGAGGATTTACATAGCATACAATGAAAGCTTTTAAAAAACATCTATGAAATTGTTACTCTGCTACTATAAACTCTGTAAACCTAATGGCAGTGTGACAATTTTTTTTGTTGTGGATAAAATAATGCAAATTCTCCATTTATGACAAATTGGATGATCTGGGAATTAATAATTACATAACACATTGAAAAAGGTTTTTACTGACAGCATTTCTACCAGTTTGTAATACAATACCATTGCAATATGTTATAGAAAGGATGTAAATATTTGAAAATAATCATATTATGAGCATTATTGCATTTGGAGGGATCTTATAACAGATACATACAAATATTTCATTTATGTCTTTGGTGCAGCCATGCCCTAAACTTAATTGTTCACATACACCTTTGTCTGTTTGTTTAGATTTGTTTACTCATCATAGTGTTCCTGCGGGGTCTATGTGTTCTTTGCACTGTGCAAACACCTATATACCCTGATGGTATAAATACTGCTTAGTGGGGTGTTTTATTCAGATAAATTTGAAATTTATAATTCTTTATTGTATTTCTATATTTATGCATGCATTGTGTTATTCATCATTTTTAATATAATATATCAACATATCTAAATATTATTTTAAGAAAAGGCTAAAATTTTATTTATTTTATAATTAGTTATAAACCATATAAACCACATAATTGTTTAATGTTAAAAACATAAAGTAGTTTTTATTGATATATATATATATATATATATTTTTTTTTATTGATATATTTAAATCTGAAGAATTGTTTCCTTTAGTCTTCAATAGCAAATGTTACAGATTACTGTATTACAGCAAAAGTTACATTATATTAACTGGTAATTAAGTATTATCCATCCATCCATCCATTATCTTCCGCTTGTCGCGGGGGCAGCAACCGAAGTAGGGAGACCCAGACCTCCCTCGCCCCAGCCACCTCCACCAGCTCGACTGGGGGAACCCCGAGGCGTTCCCAGATCAGCTGAGAGATATAATCCCTCCAGCGTGTCCTGGGTCTTCCCCGGGGCCTCCTTCCAGCCGGACTTGCCTGGAACACCTCCCTAGGAAGGCGCCCAGGAGGCATCCTTACCAGATGCCCGAACCACCTCAACTGGCTCCTT